>RCUC01129897.1:0-140723 GCA_003697995.1 Taxidea taxus jeffersonii | reverse complement strand
GGGGGGGGGGGGGGCTGGATCCCAGGGGCTCACCCTGCACAGCTTCCTGGGGCTTCCAGAACATGTCTGAGTTAAGCAACATCTCTTTCCGGTTACGGTTGACAATGATGATCTTGCTGCTGCGGCTAAGGACACGGCCATAAGACAGACGGAAGTCACACACGGCTCCTGGAGTGGGGAACAGGGACTCAGTGGCTGGAGAGCCAGTATCCCACCACCTTACTTAATCCACCATAGCAGACTAAATGCAAAAGGATCCCCATTCTTCCTTTCTCCCTGTACCAGTACCGCCTGCAGTTGACTTCACAGCTCCCCACCCCTCAAATCTGGGCTGGCCTCAGGGACATGCCCCGGCCAATAGAGTGTGGCAGATGAAGGCAAGCGTTCCTGAGACCAAGCTTCAAGAATTGTGGCTTCTACTGTCTCTCTCTTAAAAACCTCACTCTCCCATCCCTGCATGTTTCTCATCCTGCACCAAGTGAGCAAGCCCAGGCTGGCCCGCTGGATGGTGAGAAAGCTGGAGGAAGAGGCAGGGAAGAGCGAAAGAACTCAATTATCCCAGCAGAAGCCATGGCAGCTTAATCTGTAGTCCGCCAAGGCCAAGTATATGCAGCAGCCCAGCCGGATCAGCCCAGATGCCTTCTTGCCTCTCCAACTACAGACTCATCAGTGAGCCCCATCAAAACCTGGAAAACTACCACCTAACCTCTAGGTGGACCTTAAGTAATGATAAGTTCATTTTAAGTCACTGAGTGTAGCGATGGTTACTACACAACAGCAAACTATTACATGTTGGGCAGGAGTCCAAATACTTTATGTGAGAATGTACATGACATACAAGTTTACGCTACAGAAACCCCATATAAAGCACACAAATGCAAATGCTGAATATAAATACTGCAGGGGCCCACTATCCACGCATTCTCCTTTGCACGAAGCTGAGCCTACAACGCAACTCCAACCCTGCCAGAGTTTACCTGGACTTGAAGTGCACAGTTGTCCAAGCCCCTGAAAGGCGAAGGGGCAGGGCCCAAGATAAGAGGGTAGGTGATTAGTAGGTTAGTGATTACTAGGGCAGGGTACCAGTAAGTACCTGACTAGGAGGGGCAGGGTCAAAGAGGTGGAGGCAGTGGGCAGGGGGGCCTAGAGGGAGGGGAAGGGAAGAGGGCCGAGGACGCCGAGGCCCACCTGCCAGGAAGACAACATCTGCTTTCTTCAGGGCAGCGCTACGGTTCTGCCGGATGTGGAGGGGGTGGCTGCGGCCCAGCAGTCCTCGTGCCATCCCTCCCAGAAAGCAGGGGATGCCAAGGGTCTCCACAGCAGCCCTGGGGATCCGGACAGAACAGAGGTGTGTGTAATGTCAAGGGCGTGCCCCACTCCACAAGGCATCAGGGGTCCGGGGACCAGGTATATGATAGGAAGGGCAGGGCTGAGCCTTCTCACCTAAGTCTGTCAGCAGGTATCGGGGGCAGCAGAGCCTGGCTCCCCAGCACAATAAGAGGCCTTTTGGCTCGGCTCAAGATTTCCACACAGCGCTGAACCTGGAATAAGAGATGGGGCTCAAAGAGCCAACCGTGTGAGTCACCATCAGCCGCCAAGATCAAGGCCCCAATACTGACTCAGAAAGAGACCATCCTGCCAGGTGGGGTCCTCAGCCAGGGAAGAGAGGCGATTCACCTGCTGGGGGGATGCCTGGGGAATGTCCAGAGGCAGAGGGCCCTCAGGCCGAGGCTCCCAGGCTCCTGCAAAGAGGTTGGCCAGGTGATTCTCTAAGTACCTGCAAAGGTGAGAGCAAGAGCTGGTTACCAGAATCAGTGACCGGGGCTCCCGGAGATAGAGGCGGCCAGGGTCTAAGAGGGATGTGAGGCAGGCACAAGAGTGGACCAGCAACATCCCGGGAAAGGCACACGCCAGTGGCCGAGAAGCTTCTGGTGACTACCCAGCCAGACACAGACCCTCAGAAACAAGTGACATAGGCATGGAATACCACGATCAGGGCCACAAACGGCTACAGGGACAGCCAAATGCAGCTCCACTGCTTCCTAGCTGTGTGACCGGGCAAGTGACTTAACCTTTCTGAGTTTCCTCCTCTGTAAAACGTAAAAGGGAATCTCCTTCCTAAGGTTCACTACCTATCCATCCAGACTATAAAGCACTTTGTAAAACACTCAGCCAGTGAGGCTACTAATATCCCCAGGACTCAAACCGCTTTCTCTGGCTTCTGACACCTCTGTCTCCTTACTCGTTCGGTCGTAGGGCCCCGACCATCCATGTGGGCCTGTGCGAGGCCTCAAGACAGATACCACCTGCCCAGCTCTGACCTCCCTGAGGAACACCCAACCCAACCAAAAACAACACACGTGGGCATTAGCAGAAAGCACACAGAGCCTGAAACTTCTCTTTCTCTTTCAAGGAGGAACCGAGACTGTAGAGAATGAGAAGAGGCCAAGGAAGGAACCAACGCAAAAAGAAGCGGCAAAGGAAAAGCCAGCCAAGTAGGGGCAGCCTAGGAGAGAGGAGAATGGAGCGGCACCTGGGTGGCTCAATGGGTTAAGTGTCTGCCTTCAGCTCAGGTCATGATCCCATCCCATGGTCCTACAATTGAGTCCCGCATGGGGCTCCCTGCTCAGCAGGGAGCCTGCTTCTCCCTCTCCCTCCGCTGCTCACCCTGGTTGTGCTGTCAAGTAAATAAAATCTTTAAAAAGAAATTTTAGGGGCACCTGGGGGGGCTCAGTCTTTAAGCATCTGCCTTTGGCTCAGGTCATAATCGCAGAGTCCTGGGATCGAGCCCCGAATCAGGCTCCTTACTCTGCAGGAAGCCTGCTTCTCCCTCTCCCTCTTCCACTTCCCCTACTTGTGTTCCCTCTCTTGCTCGCTCTCTGTCAAATACATAAATCAAATAAATAAATAAAATCTTTTTAGAAAAAAAAATTTTTTAAAGATTTTACTTATTTGACAGAGAGATCACAAGTAGGCAGAGAGGCAGGCAGAGAGAGAGAGAGGGAAGCAGGCTCCCTGCTGAGCAGAGAGCCCGATGCGGGACTCGATCCCAGGACCCAAGATCATGACCTGAGCCGAAGGCAGTGGCTTAACCCACTGAGCCACCCAGGTGCCCCTAAAAAAATTTTTAATTAACAGGGCACCTGGGTGGCTCAGTGGGTTAAGCCTCTGCCTTTGGCTCGGGTCATGATCTCAGGGTCCTGGGATGGGGCCCCACATCGGGCTTTCTGCTCAGCAGGAAGCCTGCTCCCCCCTCCCCCTCTGCCTGCCTCTCTGCCTACTTGTGATCTCTCTCTCTCTCTCTCTGTCAAATAAATAAAATTTTAAAACTTTAAAAAAAATTTTTTAATTAAAAAAAGAAAAAAAGAAGTGAATGGGGGGAGGGGGGAGGGGAGGAGCCAGGGAACAAAAAGGCTGCTGTCCCAACCACAGAATAAAACCGCTAAACTTGAGCCTACCGGTCAGGGTCACCAGACAGGGTCACCAGCCACTTCCTATGTGTTCAGGACTCCTGAATCCCCCCCTATACTTGTGGTTCCCTAACCATGTTGGAGAAAGGACGGGAGATACCTGCCTCACACTTGATAGGGACACTGGACTCCAACCGTATCCTTATTTAAGACGATAACAGTTAGTTATTCACCGCCGCACTTTACACTCTCAAAATGACCTCGTTTCATTCTCCACAGAATCTTAGTCTAGGGACGCCTGGGTGGCTCAGTTGGTTGAGCGGCTGCCTCCGGCTCAGGTCATGATCCCAGTGTCCTGGGATCGAGTCCCACATCGGGCTCCTTGCTCAGCAGGGAGCCTGCTTCTCCCTCTGCTTCTGCCTGCCGTTCTGTCTGCCTGTGCTCGCTCTCTCTGACAAATAAATAAATAAAATATTTGAAATAAAAAAAAATTAAAAAAAGAATTTTAGTCTAGAGAGAAAAACAAGGAATGCTCTCCATTTCACAGATAAGGAAGGTGAAGTCAGGAAAGGTTAAATGATTATGCTGTCCACCTCAAACTTCGCCCTGTGTTAACTTTATCTCAGTTAAACTGTGGAAAAAAAGAAAGGCTTAACCATTTGCTCAAGGTCAACACAGCTAGTTAGTGGTGGTCCTGGGATTTGGACCCCTCTCTCTGGACTCACTTCACTCATTACAGACAGCACATAGCTCTGTGGACAAGGCCCTGAGGGATCCTCCAGGCTGAATCCTCGTGTGCCATAAGCAAGCTGGATGACTTCATGCCAGTCATTTGGCCTCCTTGGGTCCCAGTTACCCAACCTATAATGCGCATAATAATACCTTGCCATCTTGACTCAGGGTTGTTATAAAAGCCATATGCATAAAACAACTACTCCCTGAGCTGGCCCTCAAGGTGCTGTCTCTCAAGGGGGCAGTGGCCTATCTGTCTTGTTCACACCTGTCCTGGTACCTCCTAAGTACGTGGCACTAAGTATGTGGTGGAAGGGGAACGGAAGGTGGAAAGGCAAACAAGGGCAAAGGGGAGGGACAGAGGGGAAGGAGGACAATCGACTCTCCCCTGTGCCATTTCAGCCAGGCCCATTTCAGTGGTGACCAAAAACTGACGCCTTTCCCATTCCTCTGCCTGGGCTATGGCCCTACCTGGAACCCTTTTCTATCCTCTCAACTGAAAGAAGCCCCCCTCAAGCTTGTAGCTCTTCTAGAAAAACCTTTAAGCGTGTCCCTTATCCCGGCCAGATGGAGGTCTAAGCACTCACATGTGATCCATCCACATGTCTCTGTATCCCACAGCCACCACCCAGATCCAGGCCACCATGCCTCTAGTCCCAAGGCCCACCACACCTCCTCCCTGGCTTCCACCCAACCCCACAGTCCATTTTCCTACTCAAGGTATCCTTCGCCTCTGCTTAAGGCCATGTAATGCTTCTCAATGGAACTCACCTTAAAAAATATATATATATCCAGGTCCTCCCCATGGCTCCTGCTAGCTATTCCGAGCTCAGCCCCTGCCCCTCTTTGCTCACCTGCAGCTGTCACGTAGGCTACCTTGCCTAACCCACCAAGTTTGCTCCTGCCTCAGGACTTTTGCATTTGTAGTCCCTCTACCTAGAATGCTCTTCCCATGGCTGCCCTTCCCCGACTCAATTGATATGCAAGCCCATGAATGAGTCAAAGGAGGAACAGATGCTGGCAGAAGTTACAAAGGAGGGCAAGGGGCTGGAGAGAGCGTGGTGGGAGTGGGGATGCTCACCAGGAGACCACTCGACCCATGAAGCCCTTGGGCGGCCTGGCTGGCACCATCTCCTTCTGGACCATGTAGTAGGGGTACAGCACATCGATGGGCAGCTCCACAAACACAGGGCCTGCAGAGGGGCAGGGAGGATACTGAGCCTGCCATGCCTCCCTAGACACAAGCCTTAGGGCCTGACCACTGCCCAGCAACCCCCACCTACCTGGGGTGCCCGACTGGGCAGCAGCTATCGCAGCCCTCAGAGTGGGCACAATGTCTCGCACCCTCCGCACGGAAGCACAAAACTTGCACAGTGGCCTAAACAGGGACATCTGATCAATGGCCTGGAGTGCACCCCGGTTCTGGTGGAAACAGAGGTGTCCAGAGAGTCAACACATGAGCCCTTTGAGGCTCCCTGGGGGCCCCACCACCCACCAAGGACAAGGCACCTGCAGGAGCGTGCTGGCAGCCCCACCCAGAAGCAGGACTGGGGACTGAGCTATCTGGGCATTCTTCATTGCAGTCACCGTGTTGGTGAGGCCCGGGCCTGCTGTCACTGCAGCCACACCCACCGTCCCTGAAACACAGAATCCATTGCAGCCCTGCCCACCGGCCTGGCCACCTCTGAAAAAAAACTCTGCCCCTCGAAGACCTCCCCCATCCCATTCTCCCCAGCCCTTAGTCCTCTCTGCTCTGCCCTCACCAGTCAGGCGGGCCACGGCATCGGCAGCGAAGACGGCTGTGACTTCATGGCGTGTGTCCACCACACGGATGCCCAGCTTCTCACAGGCCACCAGCAGTGGGGAAATGTGCCCACCGACCAGTGTGAAGAGGAACCGCACGCCATGGGCCCTCAGCACAGCTGCCACATTCTCCCCGCCATGCTGAATGCTTGCCTTGTCCACCTGGGCCCACGGAGAGGGAGCGCAAGATTATCAAGGACCACGGCAAGGGCACTAGGGCACATCAGGAGAGGGCAATCGCGCTCCCCGAGGAAGGAGGGCAGGACAGAGTCAGGAGAACTTGGATGTTGGTTAGGCATCTATAATACTATATGCCAGACCCAGAGGAGGGCATGTTATCCTATCAGATCCTCTGGTGATTATATCCTTTTGCAGCTAGGAAGACCAAGACTTGCCCCAGCAATAGTCAAAGTCCCATAGCACCCCTGCTCTTAAGCACCCTCTTTCTGTTACACTGCCTGTCTTGAGGGCAGTGGGGCAATCAGGGTGAAAGGAGAGGGAAAATGGATCCCGAGAACCCAAAGTAGTTTGGCCAGGGGCTATCTGCTGAGATTTCAGAACTGCCTGCCCTCCAGGGCCTGGCAGCCTGACTGCTGATTCCAGCCTGCTAGACTTCCTCCCACTCACAGGGCAAGCCCAGCTAGCAGGCCCAGCTGGCCTGCTGCTAGCCACCAAGCGCCCGGCACAGCGACCCGCTGGCAGAGATCGTGCCTGAGGCGTCCCAGACCAAGCTTCCTCACAGCCCGGAATAACAGAGGCCTCTGCCCTAAACCTCCACAAATCCTCAAGACTAGTAGCCTTGCTCCTGTTGCTCCTGATGAAGAAAGGAAGGATTGGGGAAGGAGTCCTGGGAAGGGGTAGATTCCTGAAAAGAGGAACCAAGAGTGAGGTCTGTGGGGTCAATTCTTCCCAAAAAGATCACCTATGGCAAATTACCCCACAAGTTGTCTTGAGCTTATTTCCTCTTGTGGAAAATGAGGGCAGAAAAAAAAGCAACTATTCAGGGACGTGTTGAGAGGTACATGACAACTGTCACAGCCCCCTCGGGTGCCTGCCTTTGGCCCACTCTGACCACACAGGATTCAGGGAGCAATGCTCTGTGAAAAGGGCTCGGGGCCGCTGGGGAAGGAGTGGGCCAGGCGCTGAATCAATGCGCAGATACTCCAGACTCTCTCTTGCTAGAGGCAAAGTCCAGGGCCTTGTCTGCAACCTGGCAATGGCAACAGGGAAGGGGACAGAATTTCCCGACCGAACCCCCTAGATTAGTTGGGCTACACTTTCTCCGCCTGCAAAATACGTGAGCTAGAGGGAGTGCCAGGTGCTCGTTCCTTCTTTGGCTGACCCCAGCCCGCCTCTGATCTGTGCCCCCGCACCTTGTGCATCAACTGATAGAAGAGCCCCAGGCGGTGCGCGGCCCCCAGCAAAGCGGCCACTAGCGTTCCGCAGGCCAAGAACAGGAATGAGGGGAAAAAGTTCCCAGCAGGGGCGGCGGCCGCGAGGGTCTCCATGACACCACACCTGAAAGAGAAAGTACAGGGCCAGCGCTGGACGCAGAGATCCTTTACGGAAGAAGGTACACCCCCTCCCACACGGATGTCGGGTCACACCTCCCCCACCCCCGTTTCGGCGCGGCCACGCCCCTTACGCCGCCCGTCTCTGGACGAGCCTGAAGAACCAGGCCCCGCCTCTCGGGGAGGCCACGCCTCCTGCGACGCCAGACCCTCCCTTTACGTCTCCTCCACCACCACCACCACCACCACCACCACCGAAACTAGGCCACCACATGTCAATGCGGCCAGAACGACCTCAAGATAACTTTTAATACTCACCGGCTTCTCAACGAATTGGTGGGGAGCCCCGCCTCTCTTTTACACCTGGACCCGAATCTCAGCCCTAAAGGTGAGCCCGCCCACCCCGCGTCCACGTCACCTAGGACGAGGCCACGCCCCCAAGCTCGCGAGTGAGCCCCTCTCCTGAAGCCAGATTTCTACCCACTGCTAGCTCCGGAACTCGACCCCACATCCCAGGCCGGGGGTCGAGGTCAGATCGCATCAGAAGGCTTCTATGCGGCACTATGGGGCACTATGGCCTTCACCTACGGGAAATGGCGCTGACTCCGGAGGAATTCGGCGCCCTTCGTGTCACGTGACCCAGGAGCGCGGCGTCGGGGAGTTGGGCCCGGAGCTGTGGCCGCGCCCATTTCTCTCATTAGGCTTGGTGGTGCCCTGTAGTCCGGCCCGACGCGCGTGCGCAGAGCCGTAACCACGCCCTGGAACGCAAGCACCGCCTATAAGGACTCGGGCCCTCTTGGCGGCGCGCGCACAGGCCCCGCCTTTCCCCGCCTCTCATTGGCTCTCACTTGAAGCCTAACGCATTTCTTTCCAAGAGTCCACGCCCCTTGGCATCTGGTCTAAGCCGAGGCCCCTGGATCCGGGTTTCCGCGGCCTTCCATTGGCCCCACATTTCAGCCTGTAGTCTTCGGACTTTCCGAGCCCGCCGGCTTTCCCACCAGCCGTGCCGAATGCCCCTTCAGATTAGCGGGACCTGGATGTCATGGGCCACTCCTCAGAATCCACCACCACCCAGGACCACGTCCCAAGCAAGCCCCGCTCCCCGCTCTGGCACAGACCCCGCCTCCCATCTTACGTAACCCTGCAACGGCAGAGGCCCGCCCCCTCGCTCGTAGGCCCGCCTCTGTTGTTGGCCCCGCCTTCTTTCCCGACCTTTGGGTTTTTCAGTTCAGAGTGCAGGGGAGGAGTAGTCCCAGGCGTCTGGCTCTGGAGAATCATCCACATCAGCAAAGGGGAAGTAATTCTAGTACTAAGTACCCTACTACCCTCCAAAATGGATCTTCCCATCTTAACAGTGGCTCCCATCCCTCGTCTACTTCTGGAATTTCCGAGTATTCCACCCCATTATTAATTTTATCTAATGTTGAATCTTCTTACTTTTCATTTCACCCATTTAAAAAAAGAAAACTCCGATTGCCCCACATTTTCCACCTATCACTGTCCCTTTGCACCTCTCTTTAGCGAAATTCGTCCAATGGCTTGTCTTTACTTGCTGTCTCATGAGCCCTTCTATTCCCTCTTGAACCCACCCCAAACAGTGAAATCTGTTAGGAGTATTCCAACAGTCTCTAAAACCGGCCCCTTTCCTTTCTGTCTCCCGTCTACCAGCTCAACCCCACTTTCCCTTCCTATAATTAACAGGATAAAACTTCCTAGAAAGGTCTTCTAAGTCCAATTAAATTCCCAAAGCCAATAATGAAATAGTGACCATTACTTTTCATTAAGCACGTATTACATATGAGGGGCTGTTCCATACACTCCTCACATTAATTCATGTAATCCTCACAATAGCCCTGTAAGGTAGTTTATTTATATTATTAATATCCCCATTTACAGATGAGGAAATGGGAGCACAGAGAGGTTAAGGAACTTGCTCAAGGTCACACAGCTTGTAAGTGAAAGAGATACAATGTGAACTCAAGCAATGCTGTTCCCAGTCTGGGAGAACAGGTAAGATGCTTCAGCCACATGGCTTCCCCATGCCTGTCACAGGGTGTAACATTTGCCCCCCCCACACACAGACACCCTTCCACTTAAACATTGGATTTTATTCTAAGTGAGTTGGAAAGGAAAGAAGATTTTGAATAGCCTAAGTCACAAAAAACCTGCACACGGTTATTCATATGGGCTTAATCTGTAATAGCCAAAAACTGGAAAAACCAGATGTCTCTTGCGAAAATCAGTAAAAGGAAACCTCAATTAAAATGGAGTTGGGGGATGCCCAGGTGGCTCAGTCACTTAAGCGGCTGCCTTTGGCTCAGGTCATGATCCCAGAATCCTGGGATCGAGTCCCACATCGGGCTCATTGCTCAGCAGGGAGTCTGCTTCTCTCTCTCCCTCTGCCTGCTACTCTGCCTGCTTGTGCTCTCTCTCTCTCTTTCTCTCTCTGTCAAATAAGTAAAATATTTAAAAAATAAATAAAATAAAATAAAATGGAGTTGGGAGGCTAGAAGGGGAGCTCACATACCCTGCCATTCATCATCAACTGTAGACCTCAGGAAGAGCTATCTGGAAAGTCTGGAGAATAGATACTATTGTACTACTCCAGCAGGAGGAAGAAAGGTTTTCCTCCTCCCCCAGCAACAGCCCAGCTAATGAGGGACTGTGACAGCTCAGCCAATGAAAAGTCACTATTCTTGGAACTCCCAGTTTACTCTAATGAGCTTTTGGTTTATAACAGCTCCTTCCAAACCTCCCTTTTCCTTTATAAAAACATACCTTGCCTCTGTTCCCCAGATTTGCATACAGTTTTGCTGTAGCTTGTGTATCCTGAATTATAATTTTCTGCTATCCCTGAATAAGCCCATTTTTGTTGATTAATAAATGATGGTTTTATCTTTAAGGTTAATGCCCTCGATAGGTGAATGGCTAAACAAGCTGTGGTCCATTCCGATCATGGAATACTACTCAGCAATAGAAAGACAAATTATGGAAACACACAACTTGGATGAATCTCAAAGTAATTAGGCCCAGAGAACAGATTGTAGTTGCCAGAAGCCAGCGTGGGAGGAAAGAATGAAAGGGAAACTGGTCAGAGGTACAGACATCCAGTTAAAAGATAAGTAAGTCCTGGGACTGTAATGGACAGCTTGGAAAACACAGTTAACAACAGTGTATTGTAGTTAGGGGAGTTGCTAAGAGAGTGGGTCTTAAAAGTTCTTGTCATCAGAAAAAAATTGTAACGATGTGACGTGTTGGATGTTAACTTATTGCAGTCACCATTTTGCAATATATATGTATATCAAACCATTGGTTGTATACCTTAAAGTACAATGTTATATGTCAATTATACTTCAGTAAAACCGGTGGTAGGGAAGGCGAGAAAGGCCAGAACTACAACCATCAGTCAAAGTTTGAATTATGTTTCTTTCTAGCAAAGGTCTGTGGGATTGTATGTTGCATACCTTATTGTTCCTAGACAGACTCTTGAGCTCTATTTGAATGTTCTAGCCCTTTACCTTTTGATGAAATCAATGATATTTTTGGTGAAATGGTTTTATAAGAATAAAGAGTTCTACCTGGCCCCCTGTCTGCCCTGAATGCCTCCTAAGGAGAGGCGAGCCCACACTTCCATCCTAAAGCAGAGAAATGAAAGCCGGTCAATCCTCAAACTGAAAAAAATATAAATAAACAAGCAAATAAATAAATTAGAAGTCCACAGAAACTGCAAAAACAGGCTCGCTTCCCAAATACTGCAGATTCAGCCCCAGACCACCACGATAAAGCAAGCAAAATGCATTTTTTGGTTCCCCAGGGCATATAGAAGTGATGTTACACAATACTGTAGTCTAGTGTGTGTGCAACAGCATCATGCCTGAAATAACCATGGACATACCTTAGTTTAAAAGTACTTGATTGCTAAAAAATGCCAACCGTCACCTAGGTTTTCAGGGAGTCGTCATCATTTTGCTGATGGAACGTCCTGCCTCCATGGTGATAGCTGCTGACTGCTCGGGTGGCTGTGGCAGTTTCTTAAAATAAGACCACAAGGAAGTTTCCCTCACCAATTGGCTCTGCCTTTCACAGACGATTTCTCTGTAGCATGCGATGTCGTTTGATAGCATCGGACACATAGTAGGACTTCTTTCAAAATGGGAGTCCGTCCTCTCAAATGCCGCCACTGCTTTATCAGCTCGTTTTCTATAATACTCTACGCCCTTTGTGGTCGTTTCACGTCTTCACGGCATCTTCCCCACGAGCAGATTCCAGCTCAGGAAACCGTGCTCTGTGCTCAGCCATTAGAAGCGACTCCTCATCGGTTCCCGTGTCAGCGTGAGGTGGGAACGTTCAGTCCCATCGTCAGGCTCCACTTCTGATTCTCGTTCTTTGGCTGTTTCCATCACACCTACGGTTACTTCCTCCACCGATGTCTTGAGCCCTCAGTCATCCGTGAGGGTTGGAATCCACTGCTTCCAAACTCCTGTGCGTGTTCGTATTTTGGCCTCTTCCCATGAGTCACAGATGTTCTTAATAGCATCTAGAACTGTAAACCCTTTCCAGAACGTTTTCAGTTTACTTTGCCCAGATGCATCAGAGGAATCACAGTCTATGGCAGCTGTAGTCTTTAAGAAAATGTATTTCTTAAAGAATAAGCTTAAAAGTCAAAATGACTGGGGCACCTGGGTGACTCAGTCGTTAAACATTTCCACTCAGGTTGTGATCTCAGGGTCCTGAGACCCAGCCCCGAGTCGGGCTCTGCACTCAACCTGAAGTCCGCTTGTCCCTCTCCTCTGCCCCTCTGCCCACTTGCGCTCTTTCTCTCTCTCTCTCTCTCAAATAAATAAATAAATTTTTTTAAAAGTCAAAATTTATGGGGCGCCTGGGTGGCTCAGTGGGTTAAAGCCTCTGCCTTCGGCTCAGGTCGTGATCCCAGGGTCCTGGGATGGAGCTCCACATCGGGCTCTCTGCTCAGCGGGGAGCCTGCTTCCCTTCCTCTCTCTCTGCCTGCCTCCCGGCCTGCTTGTGATCTCTCTGTCAAATACATAAAATCTTTAAAAAAAAAAAAAAGTCAAAATTTCTTCTTGGCCTGTGGGCTGCAGAATGGATGTTGTGACAGCAGGTATGGAAGCAACATTAATCTCATGGCACATGCCATCGGAGCTCTTGGGTGACCATGTGCATTGTCAACAAGCAATATATTTTTAAGATTTTATTTATTTACTTGTCAGAGAGAGGCAGAGACAGAGACCGAGAGCACAAGCAGGGGGAGCAGTAGGCAGAGGGAGAAGCAGGCTCCCCACCGAGGAAAGAGCCCCATGTGGGACTTAGTCCCAGGACCCTGGGACCATGACCTGAGCCAAAGGCAGCCGCTCAACCAATTGAGCCACCCAGGCAAGGTGTTCCAAGCAGTAGTATTTTGAGAGGAATCTTTCTTTTCTTTCTTTCTTCTTTCTCTTTTTGAGCAGTAGGTCTCAAACAGTGGACTTAAAATATTTAGTAAACCATGCTACAGACATGTGCTATCATCTAGGCTTTGTTGTTCCCTTTCTAGAGCACAGACTGAGTAGATTTAGCATCATTCTTAAGGGCCCTAGGCTTTTCCAAATTGTAAATAAGCATTGGCTTGAGCTTAGTCGCCAGCCGCATTAGCCCCCAAGAAGAGAGTCAGCCTGTCCTTTGAAGCTTTGCAGCCGGGCATTGGCTTCTCTCCGAAAGTCCTGGGCGGCATCTTCTTCCAGTAGAAGGCTGTTTCATGTGCACTGACCGTCTGCTGAGTGGTGTCGCCACCTTCATGAATCATCTCAGCCGCCTCTTCCTGGTCCCTTGCTGCGGCTTCTATGTCAGCACCTGCCGTTTCACTGGCACCTTCAGGTTATGAAGTTGGTCTCTTTCCTTGAACCTCATGAGCCGAACTCCGCTGGCCTCAGACTTTGCTTCTGCAGCTTCCCCACCTCTCTGAGCCTTCACAGACCTGAAGAGAATTAGGGCCTTGCTCTGGACGAGGCTTTGGATTAAAGGAACGTGGTAGTTTGATCTTCTATCCAGACCACTCAGACTTAGTCCCTATCAGCAAGAAGGCGGTTCACTTTCTTATCACCCATGTTTGCTCACCGGACTAGCACTTTAATTTCCGTTGCATCACAAGTCGATTAACTGGCACAAGAGGACTTGCCCCCAGCCTCTCTCTACCTGCAACCTGCCTTCCTCACTAAGCTTGGTCACCCCTGCTTTGGCTTTTAGGTGAGAGATGTGTGACTCCTCCTTTCACCTGAAGACTTAGAAGTTACTGGAGCATTGTTAACTGGCCTCATTTCAATATTGTTGTGTCTCGAGGAACAGGGAGGCCGGCCCGAGGAGAGGAGAGAGATGGGGCACCAGCTGGTCAGTGGAGCTGGGAGAACACACACATTTATTAAGTTGACCTACTTCTATGGGCGCAGTTCATGGCACCCCAAAACAACTACAGTGGTAGCGTCAAAGATCTTTGACCACAGATCATCATAACAAATACCATGCTAGTGAAAAAGTCTGAAATATGGCCGGAACTACCAAAAACTGACACAGAGATGTGACCTGAGCAAGGAACACTGGTGCCACTAGCCTCTCTCGACACCTTCAATTTGTAGAAAGCGCAACGTCCGCAAAGCATGGCAAAGGGAAGCACCAAAAAGCTATGTGCAATCAAATGAGGGGCCTGTGCTGAGTTTGTTGGTAGTTCTTAGTGATTTACGAATCATCCGATTCCCAAATCTAAAAGAAAAATGGAAGCATCCGACAAAAAATTTTACGTGCTTACCGTGACCTTTAAAATACAAACTGAAAAAAGAAAAGAAAATTGAAATTGAAACCAAATACTCTACGGTCAGCTTTATTTGTAATAGTCAGAAACTCAAACAACAAAGCAATACACCCCTCACTAGGTAAATGGTCAGACTGGGCTACAGCCACACTGTGGAATGCTCTCACTGATGCAGCAGGCATTTGTTACTATTATATTATATTGTATCTTATACTATGTATTATAAAATGGAAGGCATTATTATAGGCAGAGAAGAGAGGGGTAGTCTTGAAATGCACCCCACCCAGATGTGTCCCTTCTTTAGTTATGCCCAGTGGCTGAAGGGATTAAAAGAACTTTCCATTCCCAGAAGGAAAGTTTTAAGAGTAGACATAATCAGGGGCTCCTAGGTGGCTCAGTCATTAAGCCTCTGCCTTCGGCTCAGGTCATGATCTCAGGGTCCTGGGATCCCTCCTCACATCAGGAAGCCTGCTTCTCCCTCTCCCACTCCCCCTGCTTGTATTCCCTCTCTTGCTATCTCTCTCTGTCAAATAAATAAAATCTTTTTTTTAAAAAGAGAGTAGATAATCAAATAAACACATAAAATCATTTTTAAAAAGAGAGAGTAGATAATCATGAACATACAATATCTAGAAATTTGTCCAAATTTTATTATTCTCTTGAGTCACCCATCAAATGACCTGAGATGGAAATCTGGGAATTTCTTTGCTCTACTCTCCCTTCCACTTCTCATCCCACATTTCTTTCAGATCATGTGTGATCTCTCAGTTCCACCGGCTCCTGGCTCCCAGTGAACCGGGAAGGTTCCTAAGAGCACACAGCACATGGGACAGAATCCCACCTTGGGTCTTCAGTAGCTGTGTGATACAGGGCGAGGTTTTTAAACTCTCAGTGTTTCTCACCAATACAATGGAAATAGCGATCTTGATCCGTGGGAGGATACAAGTAATGTGTTTTTACTTGCCTGCCAAAAATTATTCTCACCTTCCTCCTTTAAAAATAGAACTCCCAGGGGGTGCTGGGGTGGCACAGTCAGTAGAGCATGCGACTCTTGGTCTTGGGCTTGAGAGTTCAAGCTCCATGTTGGGTGTAGAGCTTACTTTAAAAAATAAAAATAAATAGGACTCCCAAGATGTGCCCCAGCACATGTCAATCCCCCTAAAAAAGCATGTGTTCAGACACCCTTGCTGCCTTCCATAGGGTCCAAGTTCTGGCCAATGGGACACGAACAGAGCTGACAACTACCACATCCACACTGTGCCCTTCAGAGGCCACTGAACTGTACAGGTAAAAAATGGTTAAGACACTTTATTTTACATGAGGGATATTTTACCACAACAAAAGAAATGGAAACAAAAGAGAGCTCAGGGAGAGGAAATCTTTGGCTGTGCTTGCTTGCACTTGGGCTGCCTGGACACACAAAGATGGAGCACCTCCTAAATCTTTTAGAAAAACTGAGAGCTTGTAAATGACCGTTGAGGGGGCGCCTGGGTGGCTCATTCAGTTAAACATCTGCCTTCCACGAAGGTGATGATCCCAGGGTTCTGGGATGGAGCTCCACATCAGGCTCCCTGCTCAGCGGAGAGGCTGCTTCTCCCTCTGCCTTTGCCTCCCTCCCCCTGCTCAGCTCTGTCTCTCTCTCTTTGTCAAATAAATAAAATCTTTAAAAAAAAAAAAAAAGAAAGAAAAGACTGTTGACTAGTGGGCTCATAAAACAATGGCCCAGAGTTCCACGATGAGGTCCCCAAAACCATAGCCACAGGAGATGCACTGAGAAAACTTCAGAAGCGGTGATGGAGGACAGAGCACAGAGGAGGCTCAGGGAGGGCAGAGCCCAGGAACACGGAAGACAATGGTACAACCAACTGGCTTACAGCAAGGGGAGGAGCCTAACAAAAATTTCAAGTTGCTAAGTTCAACGACTTCTCTGTGCTTCCCAGGCCCCCGCTGAGGTCTGCTGTTTTGTTGTTGTTGTTGTTCATTATGGTTTTAACATCTATTTCACACAGAGATTGGAGTTTATTCTAAAGTTCATTGGGTGGTCAGAATGGGAGAAGCCACTGCAGGGCTTGAAGAAGAGAGCTCCAATTTCAAACACTACGCAGTGAACCAATGACTGGCTGGGCTACATCCCCGGGCAAGGGTGCTGGATGCAGGAGAAGGAATGGTGTGGGCATAGTCTATGATGCTAAGATCAGCGGCACCTGTCCTTCTGGTTCTGCCTGTCTAGGGAGTTGCTTTCAGATTCATCAGCACCAAGATATCTGCAAGATAAACAAATCGTTCTGTTGCCAGTATCGACTGCCCCACGTGGCATCCCTGCCTCAATGCTACTTTTCAATTTTAGTTATGGTAAAAAATAACAAAACATAAAATTCACCATCTTAACATGTAACTCACTGACCCCTTTAAGTGAACAGCTCGGTAGTGCTAAGTACATTCTCTAGAATGTCTCTAGGTCTAGAGACATTCTAGAGTCTCTAGAACTCTTCCTCTTTAAAAACCGAAACTTTGTCCCCATGGAACAACAACTCCACATTCCTCCACATCCCCCAGCCCCTGGCTCCCACTGTTCTATTTCTGTCTCTATGAATTTGACCATAGTGCAGACTCCCATAAGTTTTGTCCTTTTGTGTCTGACTTATTTCATTTAACATAATGTCCTCAAGGCTCATCCATTCATCCATGTGGCAGTCTGGGTCAGAATTTCCTTCTTTTTTTTTTTAAGATTTTATTTTTTATTTGTTTGCCAGAGAGATAGAGAGCACAGGTAGGCAGAGCAGCAGGCAGAGGGAGAGGGAGAAGCAGGCTCCCTGCTGAGCAGGGAACCCGACGGGGGACTCGACCACAGGACCCTGGGATTATGATCTGAGCCGAAGGCAGCCACTTAATAGATTGAGCCACCCAGGTGCCCCAAAATTTCCTTCTTTTTTAAGGCTGAATGATATTCCATCAGATGGACAGACCACATTTTGTTTATCCATTCATCTGTCAGTGAACAATTACTTCCACCTTTTGGCCATTGTAGATAATGCTGCTATGAACATGGATGTGCAAACATCTCTTTGAGACCCTGCTTTGAATTCTTCTAGATATATACCCAGAAGTGGAATCACTACACAATCCTACATTTCTTGAGGAACCACCATAATGATTTCCACAGCAACTACACCATTTCGCACACACACATAGGACACAAGGGTTCCAGTCCCCGCCCCCATCCTCACCAACACTTGTTACCTTCTGGGTGTGGGGTTTGTACTAACCATCCCAATGGGTATGATACCATAATTTTTAAGTCATCATTTTGTCCAGACTCATTCTTTCTTGGATTTTGCCAATGCTTCCCTCGGAAAAGAGAGAGGATAAAAGCCCTATCCTGCCACAGACACACATAATAAATTCTCCATTTTCTTGGGAAGGGGGATCAAGGCAAAGCAGTAACACTAAAGGAACACTACAGTCGATGACTCCCAACATGATGTTCATGTACTATTTGTAACTAACCAGCTTCTAAAATAACCTCCAGGGTGATACTAGCAGGAAATGAGCTGAGAAAGCTTCAGGAGTGGCCATGGGAGGCAGAAGACAGTGAGGAGACTCTCATAAGACAAAACTAGATTTGGAGACAAAATGGGCCATCTTTCCTCTCTATAACTTTTCAAACCCTGCCCCTCAGTCCTTGGCCCCTGGGTAGTGTGGCCATGAGTGTGTTGAGCAGTAAAACCTTGCTTCAAACATCTGTTTCAGTTTGAGGGGTGGGCTCCAGGCTGCAAACTTCAGAAAACCAAATGCAAGTGAGTTTAAATGGTATTAACAATTTATTCTTCTTTTTTTCAGTGCTCAGGATTCATTGTTCATGCATCACACCCAGTGCTCCATGCAATACATGCCCTCCTTAATACCACCACCAAGCTCACCTAACCCTCTACCCCTCTCCCCTCCAAAACCCTCTGTTTGGATCTCAGAGTCCACAGTGTCTCATGGTTCATCTTCCCCTCTGATTTCCCCCAATTCACTTTTCCTTTCCTTCTCCTAATGTCCTCCCTGTTATTCCTTATGCTCCACAAGTAAGAGAAACCATATGATAATTGACTGTATCAATTGATACGTCAATTGATAGCTCATTGACTCTATCAACCATATGATAATTGACTCTTGCTCTGACAAATGGAAGATAATTTATTTTACTCAGTATAATCTCCTCCAGTATATTCTTTATTCTAGTCAAGAAATGTCACTAAGGACACAGAGTTTTTCATCTTTTCTACTCTGCCATTCTTAGGTGTTGTGTCTCAATAGAGCTCCAGACATCACGACATCTCACACAGACTCAGAGAGAGGCAAAAAAGGAAAGTGTCCTTCTCAAAACTTTTTTTAGATGCAAGGAAACTTCAGAATCCCCCTGTGCTGACTTCCCTCCCACTCTTATCAGCCAGAGATGAGTTGTGTGCCCACTTCTACATCCCTCTCTAACAAGAGAATGGAGGTATTCTCATTGGCTTATAATAACCAAAATTCTCAACTCTGGAGCTAGCAGGGGCCCAGCCCCCAAGATTTCCCTGAAACCAAATCAAAACAAGCTTTTGTTAGCAAGAAGTAAGGAAAAAAATAGTGGGTGCTTGGGTGGCTCAGTTGGTGAGGCGTCTGACTCTTGGTTTCTCTTGGTTTCAGCTCGGGTCATGGTCTCAGAGTCATAAGATCAAGACCCTGTGTTGGGCTCCATGCTCAGTGGGGAGTCTGCTTGGGCTTATCTCCCTCTCCCTCTGTCTCCCTACTCTCTCTCAAAAAAATAAATAAATGTTTTTTTAAAGGAGGGGGAGAAAAACAGATGCTGGGTGAAACACCTGGCATGACAGGCTCTTCAAAAGCTCATTTCAAGGAGGAGAAAAGAAGGCCCTTACTTTTTCACCCCCAAAAACATACCTTTATTAGTTATCTATTGCCGCCTAACATGTTACCCCAAACTTAAGGACTTAAAACCACACACACTTATTATCTCAACATTTGTGTGGATCACGAATCTGAGCAAGGCTTAGCGGGGACCTCTGTGACACAGCCTCTCACATGCTGTGATCAGAATGTTGGCCAGGACTGAGGTCTCATCTGAAGACTCAAGTGGGGAAGGATCCTTCTCCTAGCTCACTTATTTGTTTTCAGACTGGGCTGTGTTCCTCAAGAACCATTGAGCTCAGGGCCTCGGGGTCTCACTGTTGGCTGAAGGCTACTCTCAGTGGGCTTCTCTAACTCTTGTGTGCAATTTGCTCCATCAAAACCAGTAAGGGAAAGAGTCTAGTAGCAGGAGTGAAGCCAGAAACTCCGTAACCTGATCATGGAAATGACATTCCCTCAATATTTTCATATTTTGTTGGTTAGAAGCTAGTTACTCAAGGAGAGGGAATTACATGAGGTCACGAGCACCAGGAGGTAGGATCATTGGGCACTATCTTCAAGGCTCTCTGTCATATTGTGCCTTCTTCTGCATTTCAGGACTCCACGGTTGACCTTTTCTTTCCCCAGCTTCTACATGCACCCTCTCTTCTTCTTTTCTTCTGCTACTGCAAAAGAAGTGTCCACCCCAACCCACCCCCCGCTGACACCTTCCTGAAGTAGGCATCGCCCTCTTTTTTCTGCAGGACCACAATGGCAGAATCATTCCAGGGGAATGCAGAGGATTTCAATAAACAAATCTGTTTGGCATTTTTTAAATCTTATCCCTGAAAAAGTCATACAATCATTACAAGGAAATACACAGAATGAGTAGCAGAGTTAGAAAACAGAGAAGCAAGGAGAGGCATCTCTGAGGCAAGGCACAGGTGTTCACATGAGAAGTCAGGGTTGTGAGAGACAGTGGCTTGGTTTCCCCAGGGCAATCAGAGATACGTAGATAGGGAAAGTTTTCTGAGGTGTTTTGTTCTTTTCTTAAGGAATTCCATTTGTAAGTGTATCAACAGGATTCAACAGGAAATGTGTGATGCACTCTGGGTGGGTAATGCAGGGCAGTTTTTAAAAGAGGCTGTTCATAGGGGCACCTCGGTGATTCAGTCATTAGGCATCTGCCTTCAGGCTTAGGTCATGATCCCGGGATCCTGGGATCAAGCTCCACATTGGGCTCCCTGCTCAGCGGGAAACTTGCTTCTCCCTCTCACACTCCCCCTAATTGGCTCCTTCTCTCACTGTATCTCTCTCTGTCAAATAAATAAATAAAATCTTTTAAAAGGGGTGGGAGTGCTGTTTGTAAAGGTATGAGCAGAGTTAGGGGCTGGAGCAGCACCCCAGAGCTAGCAGCACTAAGGAGCTGTCAGCACACACATGCCTGAAGAAACCAAGGAAACAGTGGTTATAGCCAGAAAGATTGGTTGTGTGGAAAACACTGTGACTTCTGACTAAGAGTGGCCACCCATGGACACATGTAGAGAGGGCCTGGCACAGGCCTCCTCCTACCCTCCATCTCCTGACAGTGCCTCTCATTGGCCAAACCCAACCAGAAGCCAGAAGGCAGAGAGCCCATCAATGTGATCCATACAGGTTGGTCTCCTGAGACAGAGAGGAACACAAAAGGGTGGTCTTGCTCTGACAAATGGAAGACACAGCATACAACACACATTTCATAGCTTTCTGGCAAATCTCAAGGTAGAAACCCCATCCTCGGTGGCTACCTTGTTCTTTTGTTTCTAATTTCTTGGCGTGTTGATTATGTATCTTTCTTCCTTTTTAATGGAAGCACTTACAGCTTCTGAATTTCCCTCTGAGCACTGCTTTTGCTGTTTTCATATTCATTCTTTTGTGTTTTCACATTCATATTCATATTCATTCATTCATATTCATATTCATTCTTTTTGTGTTTTCATATTCATTCATCTCAACCTATTTTCCAATCTAACTTGTAATTTCTTCTTTGATCCTGTTGTTTAAGAGTGTAGTGTTTAGGGGCACCTGGGTGGCTCAGTGGGTTAAGCCTCTGCCTTCCGCTCAGGTCATGATCTCAGGATCCTGGGATGGAGACCTGCATCAGGCTCTCTGCTCAGAGGAGAGCCTCCTTTCCCCTCTCTCTCTCTGCCTGCCTCTCTGCCTACTTGTGATTTCTCTCTGTGTGTGTCGAATAAATAAATAAAACCTTTTTTAAAAAAGAGTGTATTGTTTAATTGCTACCTATTTGGCAAGTGTCCAGTTTCCTTCTGTCACCGATTTCTTATTTCATCCTACAGTGGTCAGAGAAGATGCTCAGGATGATTTCAATCCATTATCAGTGTTTAATTAGACAAAAGTGAATTACTAAGCTATTTCACATATACTACGGTGTTTACAATTTCAAAATGTGGAAAAATAATTTTGGCAAGAATGAGGATAGCAGAAACAATGATTCTTCATTCCCCCCTACTTCCAGTCTCTGGTAACCTCAAATCTACATTCTGTCTCTATAAATTTGCTTATTCTAGATATTTCATGTAATTGGAATCATATATTTGTACTTTTATATATGGCTTATTCATTCACCATAATGTTTTTAAAGATTTTTAAAATTTATTTTAGGAAGGGGGGTCGCCTGGGTGGCTCAGTCCTTAAGTGTCTGCCTTCAGCTCAGGTCAAGATCCGAGTGTCCTGGAAACGAACCCCACATCAGGCTCCCTATATGTCAGGAAGCCTGCTTCTCCCTCTCCCACTTACCCTGCTTGTGTTCCTGCTCTCGTTATCTCTGTCAAATAAACAAAATCTTTTTTTTTTTTTTTAAAAGAGAGAGCGCAGGAATTGGGGGAAGGACAGAGGAAGAGAAAGAGATAAAACCCCAAGTAGACTCCCCACCCAGCCCAGAGACTGATATGGGACTCCATCCCACAACTCCCGAGATCATGACCCCAGGTGAAATCAAGAGTTGAAGGACTGGTGAATGGATTAAGAAGAGATGGTACGTATATACCATGGAATATGATTCAGCCATAAAAAAAAGAATGAAATCTTATAATTTGCAACAATGTGGATGGAACCAGAGAGTGTAACACTGAGTGAAATCAGTCAGAGAGAGACAAACATGATTTCACTCACTTGGAATTTAAGAAGCAAAACAAACAAAACAAAGGGAGAAAAAATAAGAGAGAAAGAAATCAAGCTACAGATGCTTAATTATAAAGAACAGATTGGGGATGCCTGGATGGCTCAGTTGATTAAGCATCTGCCTTCTGCACAGGGTCCTGGGATCGAGCCTCTCATAGGGCTCCTTGCTCAGTGGGGAGCCTGCTTCTCCCTCTGCCTGCCGTTCCCCCTGCTTGTGCTCTCTCTCTCTCTCTGACAAATAAGTAAATAAAATCTCTTTTAAAAATTAAAATTAAAATAAATAAAAATTTTAAAAAAGAACAAATTGGTGGTTGCCAGAGGGGAGGTGGGTGGCAGGATGGTTTAAGGAGGTGATGGGGATGAATGAGTGCACCTGTCATGATGAGCACCAGGTGATGTGTGGAAGTGTTAAATCACTACACTGTACACCCGAAAATAATATAACACTGTATGTTCACTAACTGGAACTCAAATTAAAGTTTTTAAAAACATATCTGATAAAGGACTGTCATCCAAAATCTACAAAGAATGCATGAAACTCAATGATAAAAATTTTAATGGATAAAATGACAAAATTTATGTTATATAAATTTTAGCACAATGATGTATTAAATCCTCCTTTCCTTTCCCGTCACACAACAAAGAAATTAAAGATCCAAGGGGAAGAGAGCTAGAGAATCATCATGAAATCAACTCTAATCATCACGGACACTCTAGCTTTTGCAAATATTTATCACTAAGAGGTTCTTACTGTTCATTGTCTCCTCCCACTGGATTTAAGGACGTGATTCCGGCAGGAAGAAAAAAGACTGCCTGGGGCCGCTGGTTCAAAGCCACCGAGAACACGGATCAGAAAACCTGGGCTCCGGGTCAGGGGGGAACTCTGCGTCTCCTGATCACCCAGTGCCCCCAAGGGATGGCAGAAGGCTCCCGGGCGGTCCTCACCCCGCAGGGCAAGGCGGATGCAGCCTTCCCCGCTCGCTGCCCGCACTACCCTGCCCCGCTCGCCCAGGCTTGGCAGGGTTCGTGGCGCCATCTGCTGGTGGCCATCTGCACTGCAAAGTCAAAGACACAAGGACCAAAGAAGAGGCCGCGCTGTCTTCAAGGACTTCATGGTGAGTCTCAGCCCCTGCCAACTGCCTCCCTGAAGAAACTGTTTCATTCAGGGCTACGGGAGCGATCCCTGTATTCCAAGTGGGGAAACCGAGCGTCAGGCGGGATATACGTTCATGAAAAAGCTAGAAGGGGAATGTGGATCGAGCGTTTATTGAAAAACCCCACGGCTCCGCACCAGGGTCCTCCTCAGAGCCGCCCTCACCTCCTTGTTGCGCAGGGTGTACACCACGGGGTTCAGCAGCGGCGTCACCACCGTGTAGAACACAGCCACCAGGCGGTCCTGCTCAGGCCTTGCCCGGGACTCGGGCCGCAGGTAGATGATGGAGGCGCAGCCAAAATGCACGATGACCACGATGAGGTGGGCCGCGCAGGTGGAGAAGGCCTTGCGCCGGCCGGCTGCGGAGGGGATCCTCACGATGGCGGCCACGATGAAGGCGTAGGAGAGGAGGATGAGGAGGAAGGAGACCAGCACCACGAGGACGCTCAGGAAGAAGATGGCCAGCGCTTTGCCGGCACTCTCGGAGCAGCTGAGCTTCAGGACCGGGGCGATGTCACAGAAGAAGTGCTCCACGAGGTTGCTGCCGCAGAAGGGCGAGGAGAAGATCATGCTGGTCTCAATCGAGGCCACCGAGAAGCCGGAGCAGAAAACCAGGGCTCCCAGGCAAAGACAAACTGTGGATCTCATGATCACCGAGTACCGCAGGGGGTGGCAGATGGCCACGTAGCGGTCATAGCCCATCAGGGTAAGGAGGAAGCAGTGGCTGCATCCCAGGCCCAGGAAGAAGAACATCTGAGCCCGACAGCCAGGGATGGAGATGGCCTGGCTCTCCATGAGCAGATGGGCCAGCATGTTGGGGACAGTGACCAGCGTGTAGGAGGTCTCGGAGAGGGACAGCACTGCCAGGAAGCGGTACATGGGAGTGTGAAGGGTCCGATCCACCTGGATGGTGCTGATGGTGGTGATGTTGCCGCTGAGGGTGACCAGGTATGTGAGGAAGAAGAGCCCGAAGAGGGTATCTCTCAGGTGTGGGAGGTCGGAGAAACCCACCAGCACAAACTCGGTCACCAGCCAGGTGGCATTTTCGGGCTGCTTCTCAGGAGCCTGAGAGGAGAAGACAGAGTAAACGGAAAGGGACAATTTTGTAACGATCTGCCATACATCTGGTACCAGTAGGGCAGGAAATCATACCTGTTTTACAAAGGAAAAAGGAAAGAAACTCAAAAATTATGTCACTTCTAGGCGCGCCTGGGTGGCTCAGTGGGATAACCCTCTGCCTTCAGCTCAGGTCATGATCTCGGAGTCCCGGAATCGAGCCTCACTGCAGTCTCTCTTCTCAGTGGAGAGCCTGCTTCCCCCTCTCTCTCTGCCTGCTGCTCTGCTTACTTGTGATCTCTCTCTCTGTCAAATAAATAAAAAATCTTAAAAAAATAAAATAGCCAAACTCTTTAACAAAAAAAAAAAGAGAGAGTAAAATGGTCATTGCTTAAAAGTTTCTACCGGAGAAGCATGCCTGGCTGGCTCAGTCAGTTGGGCGTGCAATCCTTGATCTCAGGGTCATGAGTTCAAGCCCCACGTTGGGCATGAAGCCCACTTAAAATTAATACTTTTTTTTTTAAGTTTCTACCAGGAGGCATGAATTTCCCAGTAATTCCCATTTGGCATGTACAGGGAATTCAAAGGCCCCATCTGATGAGAAAAAACATATAAGGGTCAAGGGGATGTGGGAGAGGAATTTACAGGGTCTGCTGCAGTCCGTGTGAAAAGAACACCCCAGAAAGACAAGGCCTGTAACAGTGATATCTGCAATGAACAAAATAACACCTTTAGGAATCTGAATATTAGGGATACATCATGAGTTCTGTGGGCCCTAGGCACTTCTGCCTTCCCCATAAAAAATTTTCTTGCTTGTATTTAAATTGTGTTTAAATAGAACATATTGAATCAAATAAATAAAATCTAAATTTTATTTAAAATTATTTAACAACAAAAATAATTTAAAAATTATTTAAATATTATCACACTTTAAAGGTGTATGTTATAGGACTGTGTTGGTATACAGATGAATATAGTCTTCAACCCTCAAAGTTTATTTATTTCTTCTGATCTGAGAAATTAACACAATTTCATGCCCTCCCACCCCTACCTAATAGTATTGTAGACCCTGGGCATTGTGCTAATGGCTACAACTGTGTTAATTAAATGGAAAACAATTCTTAAATTGTTGACCATTTTAATTCAAATGATGAGGCTTTGGTAGAAATCCTGGATTGGAGATAGCATCATTGTTTTATGATGGATTAACCTGCAAGCTCAGAAAAAAAAAATGCACCTATATTGAAACGTTCCTCATAGTATTTTGCACTCATTGGAAGGCAGGACTTTTTTAAGGAAAATGCCCCCCCAATGCCATCTTTCCCTGCTGACCAAGAGTTCATTGGCTTAGATAAGCAAAACTCAGTCTTGAGTTCCTCAAATACCAACTCAAGAGACAGGGTGGCTGGAAAGGAGGGTGGAGAGGACAGTACTGGTTTAGGAGCTACCCAGTGGCATTTTTGGGTAACCTGCAAGTCAGTGACCCCTAAGAGGAGGAAAAATGAATGGCTGTACCTGACAATTCTCATCCACAGCAGTGGGGCCATAGAAGTTAAGAGTAATCATTTAAATGTTTTGGAAGTTTGCTGAAATTTTATTTTTAATTTAGGAAACATAAATTTTAGACTTTAGTTCTGAAGATATATAAAATAGAGAAAAACAACAAAAGTGCTCTTGATCTATATTCTGGTTATAAAGAAGACAAGTCAGGACGGTTGACGAACTTAGGAGGGAAAAGGTGGCGAGGGAAGGAAGAAACAGGCAGCCACATCAATCAAGCACAGGGGTGCAAACTTCTCTGGAAAGGACCAGATAGTGAATATTTTAGACTTTGTGGGCTGCACCATCTCGGCCACAACTGCTCAACTCTGCCATTCTAGTGTGAAAGAGGCCATAGACAATGTATAAACAAGTGTGCATGGCTATTTCAATAAAACTTTATTTACCAAAATGGGCAGTGGGCCAGATCTGGTCCTCAGGCTGCAGTTTGCCAACCTCTGATCTAGCACGAGTAGAACTAAAACAATGTTCAACTTAGGGAAACTCCAAAGAGATCCTCTGAGGAATTCATACTATGATAAAAGCAAAGCCTACCTTGAAATCTGCAGAAACTGAAGCAAAATGAAACTCAAAAACCAAGAATCTTGCACTCTGCTTAAGAACTCAAGATCTGGGGTGCCTGGGTGGCTCAGTGGGTTAAAGCCTCTGCCTTCGGCTCAGGTCATGATCCCAGAGTCCTGGGATGGAGCCCCCAGAGTCCTGGGATGGAGCCCTGCATCGGGCTCTCTGCTCAGCGGGGAGCCTGCTTCCCTTCCTCTCTCTCTGCCTGCCTGTCTGCCTGCTTGTGATCTCTGTCTGTCAAATAAATAAATAATATCTTTTTTTTTAAGATTTTATTTATTTATTTGATAGACAGAAATCACAAGTAGGCAGAGAGGCAGAGAGAGAGGAGGAAGCAGGCTGTCCGCAGAGCAGAGAGCCCGATGCGGGGCTCGATCCCACGACCCTGGGATCATGACCTGAGCCGAAGGCAGCGGCTTTAACCCACTGAGCCACCCAGGCGCCCCTGAATAAATAAAATCTTAAAAAAAAAAAAAAACAAGAACTCTAGATCTGAGAAAGGGCACACTGGGCAGAGACGCAGGTGTCTAAAAGAAGCCTTTTAACTGCAAATTAAAAAGTATCAGAGAGAACATCAGAGCCATTATAGAGTGAGAGTAATAGAAACTCAGTGACCTGGAAGACTTCATGAAGTAATTGGATATGACCGTTTAAAGAATGGAATTTCCAAATCTCACAAAGCATTGTTAAATTGAAACAAGTGTATAGGCAAATCACAAACTAGAAAAGGTCGTGGCCCTAAAATATATTTAGCTCTTACAAATCATGAAGAAGAAAATGAAAACTTCCCGTTAAGATAAGTAAGTCATGGGTTATCAAGTCCAGCATGGTGACCATAGCTCATATTACTGCACCGGGAAAGTTACCGGAACGTACATCTTAAAAGTTCTCATCACAAGAAACAGAATTTGTAACTATGGGTGGTGAGAGACTTACGATGGTGATCTTGTTGCCATATATAATAACAGTAATCATTACGTGGTGCAACTGAAACTTCTCACTCCCTCTGCCCCTTCTCCCCCGCCACTCGCCACTCACGTGCAGACACTCCCAGGCCCATTTTCACTCTAAATCATCATCATCATCGTCGTCGTCATTGTCATCCATAATTTGGGGCACCTGGCTGGCCCCTGTGGAGTTTGCGACTCTTGATCTCGGGGCCGAGTTTGAGCCCCACGTTCCATGCGGTGGTGACTTAATAATCTGTTACTGGGACGCCTGGGTGGCTCAGTCATTTAAGCATCTGCCTTCAGTTCAGGTCATGATCCCAGGGTCTTGGGATTGAGTCCCACAAAGGTCTCTCTGCTCAGCAGGGAGCCTGCTTCTCCCTTTTGCTCTGCCTGCTGCTCCCCCTGCTTGTGTTCTTTCTCTCTCTGTTAGAAAAATAAAATAAAATCTTCTTTTAAAATTTTTGAAAGAATAACTGATAATGGGACGCCTAGGTGGTTCGGTGGGTTAAGCATCTGCCTTCAGTCACCCAGGTCATGATCCCAGGTCCTGCTGTCCTGCTTCTCCCTCTGCCTGCTACTCCCCCTGCTGGTCCTCACTCTCTGACAAATAAAAAGATTAAAAAAAATTTTTTTAAGATTTCATCTATTTATTTGACAGAGAGAAAGAGATCACAAGTAGGCAGAGAGGCAGGCAGAGAGAGAGAGAGAGAGGAAAGCAGTCTCCCTGCCAAAAGAGAACCCGATGCAGGGCTCGATCCCAGGACCCTGAGATCATGACCTGAGCTGAAGACAGAGGCCCTAACCCACTGAGCCATCCACGCCCCAAAATATTTTTTTAAAAAGAGTAATTGATAACATGAGAATTCTTATTTATATGTTTTGGGAAAAATGGAAAGCAAGACAGTAAGATTCTAATAGACTAACTACATATGCACATGGTTTGTTTGTTTTTTTCTTACATTTCCCAGATTTTCTACATCAAGTGAGAATTTGTATAAGTAAAAGAAACAAAAATTTCTTAGAGGGACTTTTCTTCTCTTGGTAAATTTTTGTATTGTTCTTCAAGAAGTTTAATCAATCTAGCTTTGACAGGGAAAGCTAAGGGTACAAATAAAGAAGTTCCTTTCTGAATGTAAAATACGCTAACACCATTTCTGGTTAACATGAACAGCAAAGGTCTAGTAAAAACTGCAGATAGGTAGGTGACAAGTCTTCTTGGTAAGCCGTGAGACAGACTTTTGAGGAAGATCATAGGAAGCTGAGTATGGGGACACAGGGGAGTTAGAGGAAACTTCCAGAGCGAGCTGATGCTTTTTAGAGGGAGAAGTCAAAACCAGGCTGATGGACTCCCAACTGTTAGTTGCCATACAGGGAAGGGGCCCTTCATGGTATTAAAACAAACTTCCTCCAACAGTGAAGGAAGTCAGCCCATCTTGGGCATCTTAAAAAGGGTATTGAAAAGGAAACCACCCTCTCAATATACACTGAGTGTAGGAGTCTCCTCTACTACAATTATAAAGCTTCTACTTGCATGCCTCCAGTGATGGGAAGGTCACTATCTGACCCAAAAATTCCCCATTGCATAGGACAGAAATCCTGTGTTCAAGGCAACCTTTCAGTGACCGGCAGGAACAACAGGAATGAGCCCCGGCATCAGACAAGCCTGAACTTGATTGTTGGTGCCTTCACTCACTGGAGGCAATGCGACCGACCACAGGCCACTGGTTTGGTGCCTCTGAGCCTCTCTGTGAGGGTTGAGATTGATCTTGTGAGCTCACGAATGATAGTTAAGATTCCCAGAATAGTGTTATGACCCTTTTGGTCTTAGACTCCTTCCAAGGCTTTGCACTTCTGGAGAAGCAGGGTCCAGGGGGATAATCTGCTCACATTCTTATGGTCATGGTGCCAGGATTTGAAGCGGGGGAGTCTGTCTCCGGATGCTGTGTCTTAAGGACTGTTTTAAGGGCTCCGCTTTCATCTGGCTCATATTAACTGAGAATCTGTTCTGTGCCAGGTGTGGCTGTGGACACAGCAGGGAGCTAAACATGAGGCAGAGATCCCAGCCTTGGAGGAACAGAAGGTTCCAGAGGGAGGGTGTCGGGGGATAAGCAACAAACTTGATAACTAAACAAGTGAGACTGTATGTTCGAAGAGAAGTGCCACAGGAAAGGAAAAGCACAGTACTTAGAGGCTCCGTGAGGGGAAGGGTTACCGTTCCGTGTAGGATGGTCAGGAAAGGGCTTGCTGAGGTTCAGTGCTCAGTCCCTCATGAATGCTTCCCTTCCTTCCTGTTCAGATCTCACCTCTAGGGCTGGGGGTGGGCTAGGGTGATGTCAGCAGGGCGGCCAAGGCCCCAAATTCGCATTTGAAAGAAAATTTTAAAATCAGCCCAGAGGATGTGTGAGGGAAGACCAGGGAGAGGCATCAGCCCATGCAAAGGCTCTGGGGTTGGGCTGCGCCTGGAACAGGAAGAGCCAGGAGGAACAGAGTGATAGAGAGAGCAAAAGGGGGAAAGGAGGCGAGGCCACAGGAGTGACAGGGGCCAGTTGTAGGGTCTTGTGGGTTCCAGGGAAGACTTTTAACTCTCATGCCTCGTGGTGTGGGGCCGATGGAAGCTTCTGAGCAGAGGAGGTCGTGACCTGACTCAGGCTTTCCCAGACACACTCTGATCGTCGAGGAAGAACAGAGTGTGGTGGGGGGACACAGGTGAAAGTTGGGAGACCCAGGAGGAGGTGGCTGAGCTGGTCCAGGTGAGGGATAATGGGTGCTGACCAGTGTGAGGGCCGTGGAGGGGGTGAGAGGTGGGCAATGCTGGACAGGTTGTGCAGGTGGAGCCCACCGGACTTCCTAACAGGTTGGATGCAGGTGTGAAAGAAAGGGCAGGGGACAGGGACTAGCTAAGCAGCTTCAGGAGTATACAGGGCAAGACGGGTCCAGCTAGGGGCCCGAGGAGACTCTGTCATCTCGGGAAATACCGGCGGCAGACATATGCTGAGCTGAGATTGGGGGACTCATACACCCTTCCCGCAAATGCCATCCAAGTCCACCTTTTCAGGTTAACACTCAGTCACTCTGGCATTTCTCTCTCCCGACTTATTTTCATATTTCACCCATAGGGCCAGGGATGGGCCAGAGTGACTTCTGCAGCTTACAAAGGCTCTGAATCCACACTCACCATGGCCAAGAGAGGTTCCCACGATGCCTGCCTCTATTGCTCTCTGCTCACAGTCTAAGAAGGGAGGGGCTGAGGACCCAGATCCTGTTATGCAGGGGGTCCCCAGAGCTCCTGCCCTAGGGGCTCCTCAGCCACTAACAAGCACCCCAGGGCTCAGGCTGGTGAGTCCCTGCAGATTTTCTCCCTACTGGAAACTAGAAACCCCAGGGTCTTCTTCCCCAGCCCCCAGGCTCCAAGGGCAAAAAGTGGGGGAAGAACCAATTATGATTTATTTGTGTGGTGGAGCTCACAAACACACCCCTCACTCCATCCGTGCTCCCCAATGCCCATCAGTGCTCGCTGCGTGCTGGGCAAGGCTGCTGCCCTAAGGAAGATGCGTGTCCGCATACACACACATGCACACACACGCACACACACATGCACACTCCCTTCCCCCAGGGCTGGGAGGAAGCAGTGGATCACTTGATTATACACATGTTGCCCACGCTTAACTTCTTATAGTGACCCCAGCTCCGGCGATCCCTATCCCTACTCTCCCCAGAATTCTCCAATGTTTTCTCTGTCCTCCTCCTTTTCTGTACTAGCCCCCCAGCCCCACCCTAACTCAAGTGCATCATTCTCTCCCAGCAAAAGCCTGCAGTGCCACCTCGCTCCAGTCCATCCTCTGTATTGGCCACCAAAGCAGAAGACTCCCGCTGTGTCCCCTCTCTACTCAGAGACCTCCGTGGCTCCCCATTGCTCCCAGAGTAAAGTTTAAAATTCCCCATTTTCATATTCAAGACCCTTGTGATCTGGCCCCTGCTATCTTCTCTAGTTCCAAATCCAGCCACGGTTCCAGGCAAAATGACACGCATCGATTTTTCCCATTAATAATAAGGAAGTGAGGTATAGACCCAGCCATTCCAACTTGCTGACCCTTCCTATGACATTTCCATGCTGTTTGACATCCTTTTGCCTGCCGCCGCCACCCCCCCCCCCCATGCTATTCTCTCAGGAATTTCCTTTTGCCTCCTCCTAGCCTCCTGGAAAATTCCTACTCCTCCAGAAAGACACATCTATACCACCTCCCCTAGGAAGCCTTCTCTGATCACTCCAAGCTAGTCACCTGTGGTATCTGCACTCCCAGACAACCTGGGTTTCCTCTTCATATTGTCTGTGTCCTTGTGTCTCTTCGTAGCCTGTGAGCTCGCTGGAATGGTCCTCCTCCCTCTCCACCTTCCAGGAGCTTTAAACCCAATGATGAAGTCCCACCTTGCTGTGGCCACTCTCTTGCTTTCCATGGCACCCGCTTTTTCTCCACCCCTATACACTACCCTCCTCGGTCTCTTCCTCTCACAGCATCTAAAATTAGAACTCCCCAGAGTTCAGTCCTAGACCCTCTCTTCTCTCCCTGAGAATTTTTTTTTATTTTCCCCAGCTTTATTGGGATACAATTGACATATTAACATTGTGTAAGTTTAGGGACCCCTGGTGGCTCAGTCAGTTAGGTGTCTGCCTTCGGCTCAGGTAATGATCCCAGGGTCCTGGAATCGAGCCCCGCATTGGGCTCTCTAGTCAGTGGGGACCCTGCTTCCCCCTCTCCCACTCCCCCTATTTGTGTTCCCTCTCTCATTGTTTCCTTCTCTGTCAAATAAATAAATACAATCTTAAAGACTGTATTTATTTATTTGACAGACAGAGATCACAAGTAGGCAGAGAGGCAGGCAGAGAGAGAGGAAGGGAAGCAGGCTCCCTGCTGAGCAGAGAGCCCAATGCGGGGCTCGATCCCAGGACCCTGGGTTCATGACCAGAGCCAAAGGCAGAGGCTTTAACCCACTGAGTCACCCAGGTGCCCCAATAAATAAAATCTGTTTTTAAAATTGTGTAAGTTTAAGGTGTGTTACCTATTGATTTGATACACATATATTGTAAAATGATTGCCACCAAAGTGTTAGCCAACACCTCCAACCCATCACATAATTACCATTTCTTTTTTTGTGGTGAGGCCATTTAAGATCTACTCTCTTAGCAACTTTCAAGTATATAATACAGTATTATTAACTATAATCACCATGTTACACATTAGATCCTCAGAACTTGTTAAATTTTTTTATTTTATTTTATTTACTTACGTAACAGAGAGACAATGAGAGAGGGAACACAAGCAGGGGGAGTGAGAGAGGGAAAAGCAGGCTTCCCGCTGCACAGGGAGCCTTATGTGGGACTCACTCCCAGGACCCTGGGATCATGACCTGAGCCAAAAGCAGACGCCCAACAACTGAGCCACCCAAGACCCCCAAAACTTGTTAATCTTATAACTGGAAGTGTGTGTCCTTGGACCAATATCTCCCCATTACCCCCACCTTGAACTCCTGGTAACCACTACTCTATTCTCTGTTTTTCTGAGTTTTGCTTCTTGAAATTCCACATAAAAGTGATATCACACAGTATTTGTCCTGTGCCTGGATTATCTCACTTAGCATAATGGTCCACCAAGTTGTCACAATGGGCACAACTTCCTTCTTTCTTGTGGCTGAATAACAAACATGCCATTGTGTGTGAGTGTGTATACACACACACATACACACACACATTATAAACAATGTATATTATCTATGCAATGTACACACATGCACACACACATCTTTTTTTTAATTATTTTTACTAACATATAATGTATTATTTGCCCCAGGGGTACAGCTCTGGGAATCATCAGGCTTACACATTTCACAGCACTCAGCATAGCACATACCCTCCCCAATGTCCATCACCCAGCCACCCTCTCCCTGCCCCCCACCCCCCAGCAACCCTCAGTTTGTTTCCTGAGATTAAGAGTCTCATGATTTGTCTCCCTCCCAATCCCATCTTGTTTCATTTTTTCCTTCCCTACCCCCCACAGCCCCCACTCTGCCTCTCAAATTCCTCATATCAGGGAGATCATATGAGAATTGTCTTTCTCTGATTGACTTATTTTGTTCAGCATAATACCCTCTAGTTCCATCCACATCGTTGCAAATGGCAAGATTTCATTTCTCTTGATGGCTGCATAGTATTCCATTGTCTATATGGACCACATCTTCTTTATCCATTCATCTGTTGATGGATGTCTAGGTTGTTTCCATAGTTGGTCATCTTTATGCATCCATCTACTGATTGACATGTAGGTTGTTTCCACATTTTGGCTATTGTGAATAGAACTGCAGTGAATATAGGAGTCCTAGTGAGATATTTAATTTCATGAGTGTACGTGAGCTCAGTCTCATGATTTTGCATACCTGCTCTAGACCTACAATGCTGGTCGTAGTTGGGTTCCCCCAGAAGCAGCCCCTGTGACAAGGATTCCAGTGGAGGTAAGTTAATTTGGGAGGTGAGCCCAGAAAAGGCAAGTAGGGGAGTGGAGAAAGGAGAAAAAAAAGGAAAAGAAGCTGCTGAAGCATGTTTCTCAAGCAAGCTCTTTCTGGGGCAGTTGGGGTTCATTGCCTCTGTGGATATATTCACTTCAGAGGGGTGAGGGAGCTGAGGCGTGTAGACACCAAGCCCAGCTGGTCATTGTCGAGGGCTGGTGCTGGGGGTAATTCCCCAGTAATCCTGGCTGGCTGCACATGTGAGTGGAATAGGCTTTCATGGCAGAGAATGCCCTCAGACAAACAGATGTGAGCACTGGCTGGGGGAAGTCAGGCTGATGTTCACTGACCTGGTCAGAGCAAAGAGCTATGGACCGGGGCATCTGCTATACCTCGTTTTCCCCCTTGGTCTCTGACACTCCATCCCAGTCTCCTTTTCTTCCTCAGCCCTACTACTGGGGCTGTCCAGGGCTTCAGTCTTGACTCTCTCCTCTCCCCCAGCTGATCAGTAGAATCATATGGAGTTAAATACCATCCCCATGCCAGTACTCCCCAAATCTACACCCTACATCAAGTCACGCCTTCTGAACGGCAGACCCATAACACCAACAACCAAAATCAATCAACATGAGGAGTGATGTCAGCAAAAATGTCAGGGTGATGACCATCAAAAATTCCTCCCTCAGAGAGCAATGAGAAAATTGGAATTGGACAGTGAAGGTGAGTGCACAACCGTGTGAATATACTATAACCCACTGAAATGTGCATGTCTAAATGGTGAATGTATGAATTTATGCTTAAGTGGTGAGTGGTGGGGCACCTGGGTGGCTCAGTGGGTGAAGCCTCTGCCTTTGGCTCAGGTCATGATCTCAGGGTCCTGGGATTGAGCCCTGCATTGGGCTCTCTGCTCGGTGGAGAGCCTGCTTCCCCCTCTCTCTTTGCCTGCCTCTCTGCCTACTTGTGATCTCTCTCTCTCTCTGTCAAATAAATAAATTTTTAAAAATCTTTTTAAAAAATGATGAGTGGTGAATTTTACAGTTTGTCTCAATTTAAAAATCCATTAATGTGTGATGCCCAACTGGCTCAGCTAGAGCACACGATCCTTGATATCAGGGTCTTGAGTTTCAGCCCCACATTGGATGTAGAAGTTACTTAAAATAAAATCTTAAAGGGGCACCTGGGTAGCTCAGTCAGTTGAGCGTCCAGCTCTTGGTTTCAGCTCAGATCATGATCTCAGGGTCATGGGATCAAGCCCCAAGTCGGGCTCTATTTCAGCATGGAGTCTGCTTGAGATTCTCTCTTTCCCTCTCCATCTGCCCCTCTTGGCCTCTCCCATACGCTAAATAAATTAATAAATAAAATCTTTTTAATTTTTTAAAAATTAAATAAAAAATTTTTTAAAGATTTTATTTATTTGACAGAGAGAAGCACAGTAAGAGAGGGAACACAAGCAGGGGGAGTGGGAGAGGGAGAAGCAGGCTTCCTGCTGAGCATAAAGCCCGATGCGGGGCTCGACCCCAGAACCCTGGGATCATGCCCTGGGCTGCAGGCAGACGCTTACTGACTGAAGCACCCAAGCACCCCAAAAATTAAATAAAATCTTAAAAACAAATATCAATCAAGGGCGCCTGGGTGGCTCAGTGTGTTAAGCCTCTGCCTTCAACTCAGGTCATGGTCTCCTGGTCCTGGGATCGAGCCCCGCATCGGGCTCTCTGCTCAGCAGGGAGCCTGCTTTCCCTTCTCTCTCTGCCTGCCTCTCTGCCTACTTGTGATTTCTGTCAAATAAATAAGAAATAAATTAATCTAAAAATAAATAAATAGATAAATATCAATGTAATCCAACATATTAACCACCAAGAAAAAAAGAAAGAAAAATTTTTAACTGTATTAGTTGACACAGAAAAAACCCTTGACAAAATCCAACACCCATGCATGATAAAATTGTTAGCAAGCTAGAAATAAGAGGGACTGCCAAAACTTGATGTTCGGCTTCCACACAAACCTACAGCTAACATTCTACGTAAAGACTAACTGTGTTTCCCCTAAGATATAAAACAAGACAAAGCTGTCTCCTTTCACCACTCCTATTCAGTATCGTCCTGAGGTCCTGCCCCATGCAATAAGGCAAGAAGTTCCTAGTCATGACACCGAAAGCTAGGAAACGAAAACATGTGTCCACTCAAAGCCTGTACACAAAATGTTTATAGCAGCTCTACTTATAATCTCCAAAAACTGGAAACAACGCAAAAATCCAGCAATGAGTAAATGCTCAAGCACACTGGGATACATCCTTGCCATGAGGGAATATTACTCAGTAAAAGAAAGAGGAAACTACTGGAATATATAACACCATAGATGAATCTCAAAGATCATTATGCTGAGTGAAAAACAACAAATTTCAAAAGGTTACAGGATGTATGATTCCATTTTGTGTGTGTGTGTGTGTGTGTGTGCATGTGTGTGTGTGTGTGTGTGTGTTTTAAGGCAAAAGTAAAAGGATGAAGAGCAGATCAGTGGTTGCCAAGGGTTAGGACTGGTAGGAAGGCATGACCACAAAAGTGCAGAGTGAGGAATTTTCTTGGAGTGGTAGGCTAGACGTAAATCTACGTACGTATTAAAACACAGATCTGTGCATACATACACAGTGAGTTTTATAGTATGTTATTTTGAAAACTAAAAAAAAAAGTTTAAATGGGAAAAAGATCTGAACACATACTTCACCAAAGATGATGAGTCTCAAATAAGCACATGAAGAGATGCACTCGTTTTCAAATTAAGCACAAATGAAAAGCACAGTGAAATACCACTCTATCACCAGAAGAGCTAACATTAAGAAAACTGACAATAGCAAGGGTTAACAAAGATGTGGAGCCCCTGGCACTCTCATGCATCACCAGTGGGAAGGCAGAATGGTACAGCCGCTTGAGAAAACAGGTGGACGGTTTCTTGAAAGTCAACAAACGCCATAAAACCTAGCCGTCTCACGCCGAAGGAAACATACCTAAGAGAAGTGCAAACGTGTCCACATGATGAATGTTTATAGCAAATTCATTCATAACACCCAAAATTGAAAATTACCAAAATGTCCCTCGACTGACAAATGGATAAGCCAATCACTACACACCTGTAACACACATCATGTATACTGTTGTCAGGAATAAAAACAAACACACATGATACTCATAATGACTGATGTATCTTATAACATGGATGAGTCGCAAAAGCATTATGGCGAGTTTTGAAAGCCAGATTCAAAACGCAACACACTGCATAATTCCATTTGTATGAAATTCTAGAAAAGGCAAAACTATAGGGATGGACAGCAAACCCATGACTGTTAGAGCCAGAGGTGTGGAAGGATAGTGACTACACAAGAGTGTGAGGAAACATGATTGCGGTGATGGTTTTGTGACTGTGCATTTGTCCAAACTCATCATGTTTTACACTTAAAACTGATTAACCTTATGTTAGTGGGGCGCCTGGGTGACTCGGTTAAGGATCTGTCTTCAGCTTAGGTCGTGATCCCAGGGTCCTGGGATCGAGCCCCACATTGAGTGCCCTGCTCAGCGGAGTCTGCTTCTCCCTCTGCCCCTCAACCTGCTCGCGCACTCTCTCTCTCTTTCTCTCCCAAAAATAAATAAATAAAAATCTTTTTAAAAAAAACTTTATTATATGTTAGTTATACCTCATAAAACTGAACAAAAATTAGTGAATAGATAAATGATGGAAGGAAAGAAGGAAGGAATGGAAGGAGGGAGCGAGAGAGAGAAAAAAAAAGAAAGAGAAAGAGAAAAAAAGGAAGGAAGAAAGAAAGAGAGGAAAAGGAAAGGAAAGGGAAGGGAAGGGATGGAAGAAGGGAGAAAGGAAGGAAGGAAGGAAGAAATGGAGAAAACATCCTCCCTTCCTTCTTCTGGGAGAAAGGAAAGAGAGAAAGAAAGGAAGAAAGGGCAGAATGTAGGCAAAGTGTGGGACTGGACCTTGGAACTTGCAATGATAGAGAAACTTTACCACCCCTAGGCCAGAAGGGCCAAGGAGAGAGTGAGGGAATAAATACTCAGACTAAGGGTGCCTGGGTGGCTCAGTGGGTTAAAGCCTCTGCCTTCAGCTCAGGTCATGATCTCAGGGTCCTGGGATCGAGCCCCGAATTGGGCTCTCTGCTCAGCGGGGAGCCTGCTTCCTCCTCTCTCTGCCTACTTGTGATCTCTGTCTGTCAAATAAATAAATAAAATCTTTGAAAAAAAAAGTTTAAAAAATCTTTTAAAAATAGGGACGCCTGGGTGGCTCAGTTGGTTAAGCAGCTGCCTTCGGCTCAGGTCATGATCCCAGCGTCCTGGGATCGAGTCCCATATCGGGCTCCTTGCTCGGCAGGGAGCCTGCTTCTCCCTCTGCCTCTGCCTGCCACTCTGCCTGTGCTCACTCGCTCTCTCTCCCTCTCTCTCTGACAAATAAATAAATAAAATCTTTAAAAAAAAAATCTTTTAAAAATAAATAAATAAATAAATACTCAGACTCACAGAGGGCAGCTAGAAGGAGAGCACCACAGCTACCCTGCAGGAGAAGAAACAGGGAAATAAGTGCATTCTATTCTCTAATCTTCCATCTCATTGGCCAAACCCGAATGGAAGCCAGAGGAGCCCAATGACGCCATCTACTTGAGTCATCCTCCCAAGCACAGAACAGAGTGGAGAAGGGTGAGGGTAAGTCTGGAGGGGCAAACAGCTAACACACAGCTCTTCTAGAATTATCTTCTCAGTCAAGAAGTCTCTGCCCCTCACCCATACACAGACATGCTCTCTCTCTCCCTAGAATAAATAAATAAATCTTTTTTAAAAAATCAACTAGGGGGGCACCTGGGTGGCTCAGTGGGTTAAAGCCTCTGCCTTCGGCTCAGGTCATGATCCCAGGGTCCTGGGATGGAACCCCACATCGGGCTCTCTGCTCAGCGGGAAGCCTGCTTCCTCCTCTCTCTCTCTCTCTGCCTGCCTCTCTGCCTACTTGTGATCTCTCTCTGTCAAATAAATAAATAAAATCTTTTAAAAAAATAAAAAATAAAAAATCAACTAGGATAATGAACCTAAATGTCTCTGAAACTTGTGGCTACTAGTGAAGTCACATGCACATGAATCTTTGAATCTCACTAGCTCATTGAGGAAGTGAACAGACTTCCTATTCTCCCACAAGACACCCCTCTCCAACCATTCCAGGGAGCCCCCAGAGCAGAAAAGTCTCACGTGTACTTACAAAAAGCTGGCTCCACCAGACATGAAAATAGGTTCCACCTTGTGGGACAAGCATCTCCAATTTATTTTTTTAATATTTTATTTATTTATTTGATGGAGAGAGAGAGAGCACAAGCAGGGGGAGCAGCAGAGGGAGAGGAAGAAGCAGATTCCACACTGAGCAGGGCACCCAACGTGGGACTCGATTCCAGGACTCTGGGATCATGACCCGAGCCAAAGGTAGAGGCTTAATGACTGAGCCACCCAGGCATGCCTCCAATGCCCTGTTTATATAAAGTCAGGGTTGCATGATAAAGTAAGCAAAGTGGATGGAGAGAATGACTTTCTCTTCCTTTGAGTAGCACTCAGGAAGAAGATCCCCAAATGTTTTGGTTTCTCCCCTGAGTCAACTCGTACGCACAGCTAAGATGGCTCTCTCTGGAGCCAAGGATTCCGGTGCAAAGACTTTATCTGAAAAATTATTCCAGAAATACCCAGTATGAACATTCCAAAAAGGAACATCCCACAAAGTCCCAGTGAGGAAGAGTTAGTTGTTGCCATGGGCAATGGGTTCAATCCCAGTGGACATCCTCTGAGTCTGTGGGATGCATCTCTGAATTTCCCCTGAGCAAGGAACCTGGGGTATTTATCCATCAACTACTATCCACCCCTCAGTCTTTTTTTTTTTAATTTTATTTATTTATTTGACAGACAGAGATCACAAGTAGGCGGAGAGGCAGGCAGAGAGAGAGAGAGGAGGAAGCAGGCTCCCCGCTGAGCAGAGAGCCCGATGCGGGGCTCAATCCCAGGACGCTGAGATCATGACCTGAGCCGAAGGCAGAGGCTTAACCCACTGAGCCACCCAGGGGCCCCCACCCCTCAGTCTTGAAGGCAATTCCTGCCCCACACAAGAGAAAGCCCCCAGGTAGAGAATTTTTGGGGTTCTGGGACTCTGCCAACATCTGGAATGGTAAGATCCAAAGAGACACAGTGGCAGGCCCACTATCCATCCCCTAACTCACCTGAAATACCATAAGAGCAGAGAGTGGGCCATATAATTCCTCATTCTACTCCCAACTAGTCCAGAATTTGGCATGCAGTAAGCGCCCAACAAGCAACCAGAGGCTAGATGAACATGCATAAAATAAACTTAAGACAGTGATGAAAGAGATTGTTTCATCTCCGAAGATTTAGCCAGAGGTGGGGAGGGGAAGGGGACATGTACTAGTTGTTTCCACAGAAAGCCCACTTCTGCAAACCTGATTGTCCCTAGGATTACCACACACACACACCCTCCTCCAGTTTCAGAGCCGAGACCGATTGCTTTGAGAAAAGAGCACATCCCACATCCCATTGCCACAGTAACTGGTTGAGAAGTGGTGTTGAAGAGCAACTCCCCCCACTCCCAGGGAACAACAGGCTGTGTCTGGAGACATTTTCTGTTGTTGCAATGGAAGGGGGGTGTTGCTGCAGGCATCTAGTAGGTGGAGGCCAGAGATGCTGTTAAACATTTCACAATGCACAGGATCAGCCCTCAGAGCAAAGAACGATCTGGCCCCAAATGTCAATACCGTCAGTGTTGAGAAACCCTAAGTCAGAGGACAGATACATGATCCAGTTGGGGCCAATACAAAATCAGCCTCAAAACTAAAGGCTTCTGAGGGCACCTGGATGGCTCAGTTGTCTGAGCCTTTGGTTCAAGTCATGATCCTGGGGTTCTGGGATTGTGCCCCAGAGTCAGGCTCCCTGCTCAGCGGGGAGCCGCTTCTCCCTCTCCCTCTGCCCCTCCCGCCCCTCAGTTGTGCTTTCTCTATCTCTCTCAAATAAATAAAGAAAATGTAAAAAACAAAAAAACCTAGGAGCTTCTCAATTCTCTGGAAAGTCTAATATGGTCTAAGCCCTTTGCCCTGATTTTGCTAACACAGAAGGAGGCTTAGAGCTGTGTGGGGTGGGAAGAGAGGCTAGGTTGGGTTTTAGTGGAGCCTGAGGGTGACACTGATGCCCAGAGAAAAACCTATAGAGATAAAGAGAAATTCAGCCCTTGTTCACCTCATCTGAGCCACTAGATCAAATCTCCCCTGAAGCTGGTCCTCTTTAGTTAAATGAACTGTTAAATTCCTTTCCTGTTTAAGCCAATTGAGTCGGCTTTTTGTCACTTGCAACCAGGGGCACTCCAAATGGATAGGGTAGGCAGTCAGCTAGATGTGAGTGGCGGACAAATGCTTTCCAACTGACCAAAAGGGCGACACCAAGTTCCACGTGGCAGAGACAGCCCCGTGGGGGCGCGGAGAAGATACCCGTGCGTTCTCCCCTCCAACCGCTGCCCTCCGGTAACCGCTAGCTTCATAACAATACATTTACCTTGCAGTTCTGACACCCTCTGCGGGGGAGGGCCGCCAGGACAGTTCCAGGAGGACCATGGGGCAGGGGGGCAACCCCCCACCCCCACCTCCTCCAGTAGGTGGAGTCCCTTAGATGATGGGAGGCAGCCCCAGGCAGAGACCACCCAAGCTGTGGGTCGTGTTTTGACTTTACAAAACTGATGAAAGCAAAAGGGAAAGAAACCTATCATAAAGCAGGTAAGCGAAGAAGCTTCTTTTGAATCCCAGCCGTGTCTTCCTCAACCGACCCAGCTGCGATGCAGTACCGATTTGCAGAGCCCTCACTTCCGTGATGACTGTCTCAGAATGGCTCCAAATGATTTTGTGCTGCAAAATAAAACCAAACTCCCAAAACCAGAGAGAGAGAGAGGTAGAGAGAGACGGCCCCAGCTATGACCTGTGACCCATGCAAACATAAAAGCAAGACAACCCTGACCCCTCTTAGAGTTGCCACTTCCGGACCTGCCCACTCTCCCTTCTTGGGGGTACACTTTCTCTTTAACTGTATCAAACTCCTGCTTGAGAATTTAGCTCTCAATTCTTTCTCAGCCAAACTCAAGAACCAAGAACCGAGGTCAGCGTAGGGGTAGAGAAGGGACCCGGCCAATGACAAAATGACAGGATGAACGATTATCCCATCCTCTTTTCCAGGAGGGCCCCCGGTATAAACACAATGTCGTTTGGGGGCACAGCTGGTTGCAAGACACGGAAGCCCATTCAAGCTGGTTATGTGGAGGGGAGGATCTATTCCACAGCGCAGCATTGTCTCCAGAACCCAAGGGAGGACGAGGGGGAGGTGAGATTCCCGCAGAACCAGCATCGGACACTTAAGGAGGCGGTGAATAAGGACCTGTTGAAGTCAATGGGATGCATGCCCAAGTCACCGCAATGGATGCTCCATCTGGAACGGGAGACGCCACCAACGCTCTGGAGCCATCTGAGCCATCTGAGCCCTCGTCTCTGCTTCTCCCTGCATGTCAGCCCCATTCTTCTGCTCTGTGTGCTCAGCTGCACTCACCACCCAGACTGGTCACCCATATTTCTCCATCTGCCTTTGGCCTTAGAAGTTCCAGCAACTGGAGTGCCTGGGTGGCTCAGTGGGTTAAAAGCCTCTGTCTTTGGCTCAGGTCATGATCTCAGGGTCCTGGGATCGAGCCCCACATTGGGCTCTCTGCTCAGCGGGGAGCCTGCTTCCCCCTCTCTCTCCGCCTGCCTCTCTGCCTGCTTGTGATCTCTGTCTGTCATATAAATAAATAAAATCTTAAAAAAAAAAAAAAGAAGAAGAAGCTCCAGCAACTGACGGCTTTCTTAGCATCTCATTAAAAACCTTTGGGGGCAGGGGACTCTGATGGGCTCACCTCGAGTCCGGTGACCACCTCTGAGCCACAATCAGTGGAGTCAGCTGTCAAAAGCAGAAGCAGGGGCGGGAGGACAAGCTAAATGGCCTCATCCCAAGACAGCAGCTCACACACTGGCCCTGGAGATACAGAAGATCCACCAGTCCCAGCAACCGCGCCCCCCAGACACAGACCAGTGACACGGAGTGTTAACTATTCCTTTATTAGGTGGTGAGGGAGTGGGAGCTGTACAACACAAGGCCTGGGAACTTAGCTACAAGGGGATTGTGGCCAGAAGCCACATTACAAAAATAGCCTAAAAATACTTCTATTCTGCCCCGGGGCTGGGCCAGGGGAGTACGGCGGGGGGGGGGGGGGGGGGGGGGGGGGGGGGGGGGGGGGGGGGGGCGGGGGGGGGAGGGGTGCCACCCAGGTGGCTCCTTCCTTTCCTAGAGTCCCATATTTACAGGGAGACAAAGTGAAACGCACACATCTCCCCTGGTCGTCATATTCTCACCAGCCACCCCCACCCAGTTCTCCAAGGGTCCCCAGGCTCTAGGATGGGGGGAACTGGGGCGGGCTCTGTGGGCCAGAAGGGTCCTTCCCCGGCAAAGCTATAGAACAAGTTCCATATGGAATGCAGTGAAGTGAGGGAGGTGGGATAGGAGAGAGGCTCCCAAGTCTCACCCAAGCCCTGCCCCAGAGGGTACGTCCAAGGGTGCCTACGTGGTACACACCAGGGTTGTGTACTCGGTACACAGGATCCCGGTCATGCCTGTGTACTCGGTACACAGAATCCAGCTTGGCCGAATGGGCCCACAGACTCAGCCCCACGGGGGCACTGGGGAGTTTGCAGGGGCAGGGAATGTCTCCATATATATATTTTGTAAAAAATAATAATAATAATAAGTTTGCTTAAATGAATTTGTTTCTATACAAAATGTAAAAAAAAAAACAAAAAAAACATAATAATAATCCACTCGTGTCAGAGTGTAAGGAGAGAGACCAGAGAGGGCGGGAAGGGAAGGCGGGGAGGAAGAATGGGGAAGAGGGGGATACAGGAGGAGGTCCCAGGCTCTTCACAAGGCCCAGAGGGCGGGGGTCAGCCCGCACCCCCTATAAATAAAGGAGGACTGAAAAAGCCTAGGCTGGTGACCCATCTCAGTCAGCTTCAGGGGGGTCGGGGGGTGCTACAGGAGGGCAGGGGGAGAGAGAAGAGAATGAAAAGGTCTAAAAAGAAAGAGTGAGAGTCAGGATAGGATGTCTGTTCGGCCCCCCAAAACCCAGGAACGAAAGAGCCTTCAGGCCAACACCTGCCTCTTGGGGGTGACTTCTGGCTGGGGCCCCAGCTGGGTCTGGGCCTGAGCTAGGGGGCCTGGGACGGAAAGGGGGAGCGGCTGGGCAGGCAGTGCCCCCGCCGCTGTGGCCGTAGGCCCCGTGGCAGTGGCTGGGCTGGGCGTGGAGTCCGACCAGTCCGAAAGCGAGGGAGGCGAGGGGCTGGCCCAGTGCTCAGGGGACTCGGGGGATGGGGTCAGGTAAGGGTGCTCGCTCGGGACCCTCAGGAAGCGGGCCTTGGGGGGGCTGCCATGGGTGCCAGCTGCCGGGTACTCTTCGCCATGTCCCGCAGCCGCCAGATATGGCGGGGGCCGTTCCTGGGGGGACACAGGGGTCCCAGGATTCAGCAGCTGGGGCCCCGGCGCCAGCGGCAGCAGGAACGAGGGGCCTGGCGGGGCAGGTGGAGGCAGCCGGGCCCAGTCGAGGGGAACCGCCACGGGATTCAGTAGACCCAAGCTGAGCACGCAGCCCCCAGGGGGCTGGCGCCCTAGACCCGCCCGGCCCGCACCACCCAGCTGAGCCAGGGACACGGCCGTGGCAGTGGCTGCTGCATAGGGCCCCTCGAGGGAGAAGCTGCCGGGGGACGCAGGAGGCCCACCGAAGGCCCGCGGGGAGTCCAGCGAGTCCACGGGCGACAGTGTGACCGAGCTCTCGGCCAGGGGACCTGGGCAGGCCAGCGTCAGCTTCTTGCCCCGTCCCCTGGTGCCCTGCGGCCCCAGACCCGCCTTCCCTGGTGGCCTCCGGCTCTTCTTGCCCCCCGACTGTGCCACCTTGAGGCCAGGAAGGAAGGCCCCCGGGGGGCAGAGAAGGGGCCCCAGGCCATGTGGGCCATGAGGGCTGCGGGGCCCACTGGGCTGGTCCAGCAGGCGCACGATGTCCTGGTGCAGCCGCTCCTGGGCCACATCCCGCGGCAGCCTGTCCAGGTGGTCCGTGATCTCACGGTTGGCAAAGTGGTCCAGCAGCAGCTTGGCAGCCTCGTAGCTGCCCTCCCGGGCGGCCAGAAACAATGGAGTTTCCTCCTGAGGGGGAGTGGGGCGCAGAACCCACCAGAGGTCAGCGTCACGAGAGCCAGGACTAACTCCTGGCCAAGGTCTCATAGGCCCCCAGTGGACACTGAGAGCCAAGAATTCACACTCTCCAGCCCAACAGAGTTGGCTGGAATCCCAGCTCTGCTAACAGAGACTGGGCAACTTCTCTTAAAGCACTTTCACCCAGGACCTAACTAAGCACCATGCCTCAAAGCCAGGACTAGGGTAGGGAAAGTAAGGTACTCTCTTTAGGCACAACATTTAAGGGGTGTCAAAAACCAATCATCAAAATAAATGATATTTTAATGCATTACTTTTTAAATTAAGAGTATTGCAAAAAATACATAATGAATAAAATATCAAAATGTCAGATAAGGACAGAATCTACCCTGTGCCCCTCTAGACCTCACTCTTCCCATTTATAAAGTGAGGAGAGTAATTCCACCTTGCTAGGGTTTTAAAACAACGATCGTAACACTTAGGTTTTACTGAGGATCTGCTAAGCATTTTACAAATGTTTGGTTTCACTGAATCCTCAGGAGACAAAAGTGTGGTGGGTACTAGTGCTTCCCCACTTCAAGATGAGGACAGTAAAGCTCAGAGATGTTAAGCAATTTGCCCAAGTTCACACAGCTTTTTCCTCTGACCCACTGTTGGAGCCTGTTAGTTCTGAATGCTACACTGAAACCTGGCTACAGGCAAGATCAATGGCCCCACTAAGCTACCCCACCCTGCTCTTTGACACATTTAGCAGATTGTACCAGGGCTGACTGCCTGGGGGTCAAGGGCTGGGACTCACCTTGCTATCCTGCATGTCCTTGTTGGCTCCATTTTTGAGCAGGGCCAAGGTGGCCTCCACATTGTTGACTGCTGCTGCCCAGTGTAAGGCTGATTTCCCTGGGGGGTGCGGGAAGAAGTCAGGTTAGGACTGGGTTCATTTGTTAGGATCCCATGGCAGAGGGAGAGGAAGTATCTAGAATATGGCCTTTTGAGGGGGTGGGGGGAGGGATCTGCCATGAATATCTGAACATGTGTTTGGATCCATACATGTGCAGACCTGTGGAGTGACTCTCTCTGTCCAGGGGACCTACAGTGTGTGGCTGTCCATACACGGAGGTACTATGTGGGGCGCTGGTTGTAGCTAGAGCTATGCTTGTCCAGTGCAGTAGCCACCAGGAACATACTGCTCTTCAGATTTAAACTAATTACAACTAAACAACATAGGTGCCAAGACCACTCAATGGGGAAAGGATAGCCTTCTCAACGAATGGTGTTGGAACAATTGGCTCTCTACATGCAAAAGAATAAAGTTGGATCCCTACCTCACACCAAATACAAAAATTCACTCAAAATGAACCAAAGACCTAAATGTAAGAGCTCAATAAAACATTTAGAGGAAAACATAGGATTAAAACTTCATGACCTTGAATTAGGCAAAGGATTCTTAGATATGATACCAAAAAACAAGCAGCAATGACAAGAGAAATAGATATACTGGACTTCACCAAAATTAAAATGTTTGTGTTTCTACATGAAAAGAAACCCTATAAAATGAGAGAAATAGTTATAAACCATATGTCTACTAAGAGGCCTAAATCTGGAACATATAAAGAACTCAAAACTCAATAATAAAAAGACAAAAACCCACTATGTTAACTATATTGGAATTAAAAGAATTCTTTTTAAGGTCCCTTCCCTTTTTTTTTTTTAAAGATTTTATCCATTTACTTGACAGAGAGAGAGCACAACCAGGGGGAGCAGCAGGCAGTGGGAGAGGGAGAAGCAGGGTCCCCGCTGAACAGGGAACCCCATGCGGGACTCGAACCCAGAACCCCGGGATCATGACCCAAGCTAAAGGCAGTTGCTTAACCAACTGAGCCACCTAGGCACCTGGAATTAAATTTTTTTTTAAGATTTTATCTGTTTATTTGACAGAGAGAGAGAGATCACAAGTAGGCAGAGAGGCAGGCAGAGAGAAAGGAGGAAGCAGATTCCCCCACTAGCAGAGAGCCCGACTCGGGGCTCGATTTCAGGACCCTGAGATCATGACCTGAGCCGAAGACAGAGGCTTATCCCACTGAGCCACAAAGGCACCCCTAAAATCTTTTAAAAAACAAAAAAGACCCCAAAAAAATGACAAAAAAATTTTAAAATGAGCCAAGGATCAGAATAGACATTTCTCCAAAGAAGATCTACAAATGGGCAATAAGCATAGGGAAACACACTCAATATATTATCCAGCAGGGAAATAAAACTCAAAACCACAATGAGATGCCAATTCACACCTACCAGGAAGGCTAGCACAAACGACAGGCAGTAACAACTGTTTGGGAGGACATGCAGAAACTGGAACTGGGACCCTCGTGCACAGCTGACAGGGGCATCAAACAGGGGCAGGCACTGTGGAAAACAGTCTGGCCGCTCCCCACGAGGTCCAACACGGGGATCACATGACCACATGACCCAGACCGACCCAGCAATGCCGCTCCTGGATGTGTACCCAAGAGAAATGAAAACATACATCCACACCAAAACATGTACACGAATATTCGCAGTAGCGGTAGCCAAAAAGCAGAAACAACCCTAATGTCTGTCAATGGATAAACCGAATAACAAAATGTATATCCATACAACGGAATGTTATTTGATCACTAAAAAATTAAAAACAGGGGTGTCTTGGTGGCTCAGTGGGTTAAAGCCTCTGCCTTCAGCTCGAGTCATGGTCCCAGGGTCCTGGGATCGAGCCCCGCATCGGGCTCTCTGCTCAGCCGGGAGCCTGCTTCCTCCTCTCTCTCTGCCTGTCTCTCTGCCTACTTATGATCTCTGTCTGTCAAATATATAAATAAAATCTTTAAAAAAAAATTTAAAAACAAATTAAAAGTACTGATCCGTGCTACCACACTTCATAAACCTCAAAAACATTAAGTGAGTGAAAGAAGCCAATCAAAAAAGGCCACATATTATTTGATACCCCTTACAGGAAATATTCAGAGTAGGCAAATCCATAGAAAGAGAAAGTACATTCGTTAGTGGTTGCCCAGGGCTAGGAAGACAAGATTGGAGGGGGTCAGTAACAGTGAGAGCTTGTTTTCCAGGTGATGAAAATGTTCTAAAATGTATTGTGATGACAGTGGCACAACTATGTGATTATACGAAAAGCCACTGGATGTTATACTTCCGATGGCTAAATTGTATGGTATGTGAATTATATCTAAATAAGGCCTTAAAAAAAAAAGCAAGCCGAACAAAGATTTAAAAATTAAATAAGGACGCCTGGGTGGCTCAGTCAGTTAAGCACCTGCCTTCAGCTCGGGTCATGATCCTGGGATCCTGGGATCAAGCCTGGTGTTGGGTTCTCCGCTCAGCAGGGAGTCTGCTTCTCCCTCTCCCTCTGCCTCTCCCCCCACCGACTCATGCTTACTCTCTCGCTCTCTCTCTCTGTGAAATAAATAAGTAGAACCTTTAAAAAATTTTTAAATGAAATAAGACATTTAGCCCTTCATCCACCCTAGCCACATTTCAAGTGCTCCAAAGCCACCAAGTGTGGCCAGCACTTGGTGTGGATGGCACAGACCAGGAATAATTCCATCATCACAGAAAGTTCATTGGACAGTGGTCCTCCAGAGCCACAGTTCTCAACTGGGGTGATGTCCCCACCCAGGGACATTTGCCAATGTCTGAAGACATTGTGGGTTGTCACAGCTAGGGAGTGGAGTGCTGCTGGCATCTAGTGGGGCAAGGCCAGGGATGCCGCTTAATATTCTACATTGCAAGGACAGCCCTCCTCACAAAGAATCATTCAACCCCAAGTGTAAATGGTGCAGAGGTTGAGAACAGCAGCTCCCAAGGATGTTTATGAGCATCTGAGTGTGTCTGCAGCTGTGTGAGATCCTCTGGCCATGAGGGCAGGTTGCTGTGAATCTGCTTGGGCCAGGACCTGGGCCAGCAAGCCACCTCCACAGAGGTAGGTAACTCCACGTGTGGATTTGGCTAATTCGCAAACATAGTATGCCAACTGTCCAGCAGAGGGCAGCAGAGTAGGTTCTTCTAACAAAACAGATGGAAATGAGGAGCTTTGGGGAAGGCAGCCTTTTTCTAGTCACTGAGATGTCCTATGGGCTAGGGGACGCCATGAAAAAAGAAAAAAAAGTCCATGTCGAAGCCCTCATATGTGTGTGTTTCAGTGATCGGGTCTCAAAGTAATTCACATAATTCACATAACATACATGACAGTCGGGGCCCAGGGGACACCCTCTAAATCCTCCACCCATTGCTACTCTCCACAGCTTACCGAGCTCATCCACAGCATTGACATCAGCATGGCTGGCAATGAGCTCTTCCACCATGCCCTCCACTGCCAGGCGGGCTGCCAGGATCAGTGCCGTGGAGCCATCTGCCATGCGGGCATCCAGGTCTGTGGAGCGGTTCCGGATGAGAATCTAGAAGAAAAGGCATGCAGAAGGGAGGGTCATGGCATTAACAGAGGGACCAGGAGCATCTCTAAGTCCCCTGAATTCCCCAATCCCCACAGCCCCTAGACTCCACAAAGTCTGGGAAGGAGCTACCTGCCAGCCACCATTTATCGCCACTTCACAAATGAGAAAACAGAGCTCTATTTTGCAGGACGAGGGCTCAAACCCAGGTCTGATGCATGTGCCGGCTCCAGAGTCCAAAGGGGTTGGTGCATCTCACCTGGAACACGCCCTGGGCATCCGCGGTGACAGCAGTGTGCAAAGGAGTGCGCCCTGAGTGGTCCTGGGCATTGGTGTCTGCCCCCGCATCCAGCAGCCGCTTGGCTGCATCAGCCCGGGCATAGCGGGCAGCCAGGTGCAGGGCCGTCTCGCCTGTGCGGTCAGTCCGTGCCCCAAGCTGGGCTCCCTGACAGATCAAGTCTGAGATGATGCTGGCTGATGTGTCTTCTGCCTCATCCTCCTCGGTGGGCATTGGTTCCAGGGCCCCCCCACAGAAGGAGGCCAGCATCAGTGGGGTGAAGCCATCTGTGGGGACCAGGAGTCTGTCACAAGGGAGGTGGGCACAGGGACCTTTCCAGGGAATACCACTGAGGACACTGCATTAGGAGGAAGTGGGACACATGGGAGCACAAGAGGGAATGGCGCGTGCACATACGCACACACACACCTGTGTCAGGTACCCCAGAAGCCAGCCCAGATGAGGATTCACAGGCAGCCCTTCCCTGATCTGTCACAGGAGGGGATCCAGGAGGGAGGGAGGAGCAAGCCTTCAGCCTCAGGCAAATTCCCAGGAGGTCAGGTCAGCCTGATCCTGAGGGGGGACTCTGGAGGCTGAGCTGTACCTCAAACTGTAATTCTGCTCGAGGCGAAAGAGCTGTGCCTTTCCCACGCCCCCACCCACCGGGTAAGAGCCACTCCAGGGACGTAAGATCCCAGGCGGCTCAGACCCTGGTAGCTTGAGGAATTTCAAGAGAGCCACAGGAGCAGGCCTTTTGAAACAAAAGCAAAATTAGCTGGGGGGAGGACTGCCCTGAAATGCGGCAAAGACGGATCCAAGAGGATCCGAATAATGTGATCTGCTACCCTCCGCGTGAGCATTTGCCCTGGTTAGGGGAGCCACGCGCACCGCATTCCCCACCCTCCAGCCCTGGATAGAGCTAAACCCAGTCGCCGGCTCCGAGAGGCCTCAGCCCCGCCTCCTGAGTTCATCTGCATATTCCAGCCCCCGGAGCACACTGATTAGTTATGGGGTGGGCACGTGACTCGAGCCCATCCAATCAGAAGTCACTCTGGAACTTCTGCCGGTGCCGCTGGTAATACAGGTTTTGCGAAGCTGGTGAGGCTTGTGTCCGCGGCGCCGGCAGGTGACCGCCTCCGCGGGCTGGAGCCGCGCGGCAGGGAGTCCTGGACCCAAATATCCATGATGCTTCTGGTTACAAGAGCCAGTAAATCCCTTGTTTCACTTCACCTCGTTTGAGCTGGGCTATTATCACTCACAACCAAGAGTCCTGATTAAACACACCCGCACAGACGCACGCTGGACACAGCCAACTCTCCCCAGAACGCAGACCTAAATGCAACTTTTCACAGTAGGGCGGGGAAGGGGCATCCTTGGCGGGGAGGCCCCGTCACTGACCTGGGCCTCGCACATTGACGTCCATGCCATCGGCATCCACATCGCCCTGCGGGGGTGTCAACGCCATGGCCGGCGCCACTCGGATGTCTGCAGCAACCAGGTGGTGTTGGGTCCACTGGCGGCAATCCACAGTATCCTCGGCCCCCACACCGGGCTCCTCTACCTGGAGGCACAAGGACCAAGGCTCTCACGAAGAGTTGGGAGAGATACAGTTACAGGGACAGTCTGAGCACCCTCACAGGTTCCTCTCAAGGAAATGCACTCACAATTCCAAGAAACCATGAATATCCTGCTTCTCTTATATCTACAGAAAGAGGAAATTGACATGCTGGAGCTCAGAACTCATCAAAGGAAGAACAGGGATTTTTTTTTTTAAGATTTTATTTATTTACTTGAGAGAGAGAGCACGAGAGAGAAGAGAGTCAGGGGGAGAAGCAAACTCCCGCTGAGCAGGGAGCCCAGGGCAGGACTGGATCCCAGGACTCCAGGATCATGACTCCAGCCGAAGGTAGTCGCTTAACCAACTGGGCCACCCAGATGCCCCGGAAGAAGAGGGATTTTACTCTGGGTTGGAAGTGGAGAGGGCTAGGAACCCAAGGTGGGTGATCAAGGAAGAGACAGACAGCACAGCACCTGTCAGAACACACCTGTCTATACACGAGACATAACACACCAAAAATGAAATTAGGGGAACAATCCCATGACAACAGTATCAAGAAGAATATAATATTTAAAAGTAAATTTAACAGAAGAAATACAAAACTTGCATTCTGGAACCTATAAATCACCGGTAAAAGAAATGCAGGGGCAGGGCTGGGTGGCCCTTCACAGATCAATTTCAATCTGAGAAAAGGGTGATTGGGTGGGAGAGAAAGAGAAAATCAAGGGAGATGCTCTGGGTACCAAGTGGGACTCCTACTCAGCACCATGAACATGAACATAAGGTATCAGGACAGAACAGTCATACACAAGTGTGTCGATTTCCCTTCATAAGCAAAGCACCTGGGCCCCTGGCAGGAGCTTGATAAATTTCAGACTCAGGGTCCAAAATGCATAGTGATGTTATGGAAATAGGACGGAGTACTCTTAACTAGCCTGCCGGGACATTTAAGAGCCTTCGAGCACCACATACAGCCTGATCAAGTCAGACCCTCGCTTAAGGACCCAGGTAGAGAGTTGAATTTCATGGAAGGGGAAAGCCAGACGATGGACAATTGTCTCATCCTCCCTGACCCTTTCTGGTTAGCTGTCCCTCAGCTGGCAAATCACATTAGAGCTCTGAGCGTCTCTTTAGCAAAGTCAGGATAATGCAGTCATTTGGCAATGCAAAAATACCATCAAAAACATATTGCGCTTAAAAAAAAAATTGCGCTATCTACTTAATACCCATGTTGGGATGAGAACGAAAAAGAAAAGCCTGAGCTGAACAGATTTCTTCAGGTGTCAATTGTAATATATGTCTCCATTTCATGAACATTAAAATCTAGGCTGGGGGTGCCTGTGTGGCTCAGTCACTTAAGCATCAGACTCTTGGTTTTGGCTCCGGTCACAATCTTAGGGTGGGGAGACCGAACCCCAGGACAGGCTCCACACTCAGCACAGTCTGCCTGAGATTCTCTCTCCCTCGTCCTCTGCCCCTCCCCCACTTGTGTGTGCACTCTCGCTCTCTCGCTCTCTCTCTCTCATAAATAAAGGGGAGAGGCAGGCTGAGAATTGCCTCTAGGCAGGGAGAAGCAACTGAGAACTGAGGTGTATATTAATAGCTGCTTTATAGGATCCTCATAAAGATGAAATAAGATGCTCGTGTGTGTTCAAGACATTCATCAAGTAGGAACAAGCAGGAACCTGTTACAGACAGAACTGTGCTCCCCCAAAAGTCATATGTGGAAGCCCTAACCTCCAACATCACTATATTTGGATGTGGGATCTTTAAGGAGGTAATTAAGGTGACACAAGAGCCTAAGAGTGGGACCCTAATGCAATAGGATTGATATCCTTGTAAGAAAAGGAAGAAGCGGGGCACCTGGGTGGCTCAGTGGGTTAAAGCCTCTGCCTTCGGCTCAGGTCATGATCCCAGGGTCCTGGGATGGAACCCCACATCGGGCTCTCTGCTCAGCGGGGAGCCTGCTTCCTCCTCACTGCCTGCCTCTCTGCCTACTTGTGATCTCTGTCTATCAAATAAATAAAATCGTTAAAAAAAAAGAAAGAAAGAAAAGGAAGAAGAACCAGGGCTTCCCCCTCCAGGCCCACAGAGGAATGCCGTGTGCGGACACATGAAGAAGGCAGCTGTCAACAAGCCCAGAAGAAAGCCCTCACCAAGAACCAACCCTGCCGGCACCTTGACCTTGGACATCCATCCCACAGAACTGTGAGAAAATAAGGATCTGTTGATAAGTCCCCCAGTCTGTGGTATTTCATAACAGCAGCCCAAGCTAACAAAGAACCCACGGGTGTGGCCCCAGCAGAGGACATGGTGTTTAAAACCCTCTAGGAGCACTTTCAGCCTACACACACTGGACAGAGTCGGACCCAGCAGAGAGAAAGCAGAGTCGCTGTCTGGGCCTGGGGCTCCCCTCCAGGAAGACCCCACCTTGGCCTGGGAGCAGAAGCCTGGTTAGAGATGGAGCGGGTGCCATGACTGTTCCCCAGAGCTGAGGAGAGCAGAGATTTCCCCTGACTCTCCCCCTGGCCATTGGGACCTCCACCCAGGACCCTGAGGGCAGGAATCAGAGAAAGGGGGCACAACCTTCAGTCGCTTAGCCTCTGGGCACTCCGTATCCATCCAGTCTGTGGCCACCTCTCCCATCAGGCTCTCGCTCTTGGCCATGTTCCTGTGGGGACAGTTGAAAGGGGGTGGGAGAAAGGACACAATGGGGACGTGCAACCTGATAGGAGGATTTGGGGTGGGGTCAAAGAAGAGCTCCCAGAGGCCAGGTCTGGGTCTGGGTCTGGGTTCTGGGGTCCTGGGTCAGTAGGCACACGAGACAGGGTCAAGAGACAGGGTCCAAAGAGGGGATGCAGGATGAAGTCAAGGTCACAGTGGGGGGTAGTCAGAAGTTATGATGGGTGGCAGCCAGGGTCTTAGGGTAGAATTGGGCAAGGAGTGGGGTCAGGGGTCAGGACAGAGGGCTACAGGATAGATGAAGGTCACAGGCATCAGCAGGGATTACAGAAGATGACATCAGGAGTCATGAGGATGGAATTATCCTCACCACAGGTGAGAGATGAAGCCAGAGTCAAGGAGGTTGTAGTGAGGAGTCAGGAGGTCATGGGGTCACAGGAGGGGGTAAATTCAGGGGTTAGGTCAGGGTGGGGTTGGAAGTCTTGAGGGACACATCAGGGAGTTGGAGGGGAGGCCCAGTCAAAGGTCAGAATGAAGTCAAAGGTCAGGGTGAGTTAGAGCCAGAGGTGGTACTGGGGAGCTATAGAGGATAGGGCCAAGGGTCAGTAAGGGATTGAGGTACAGACAGGGACCATGAGGCCCGCAGTCATGTGGGAACAAATTTGAGTATCACGGTGAAGTTCGGGAGGCCAGGATCAGGGAAGGGTCACGGTGGAGTCAGGTAGGATTGGGGTCAAGGAAACTGAGATACAGGAAATGGGGTCGGGGGTCATGAGTTCGGGGTGACCCCCAGGGATCACGGAGTCAGTCAGTGGTTAAGGGGATGAGTCCTGAGGTCCTGACTGGAATCTGAAGTCAGGGTCTGCTTGGGATTGAGAGGTCGGAGTCAGGCCACAGGGAGCTCTAGGGCTCCCAAGGGCCCCAACAGTCAGGCACAGGGAGCAGCCAGGATCCTTACTTCATGCCCAGTGCGTCTTGGCCCACAGGCTCCCGCCGGCCCTTGTGGCCAGCAGCCACATCCTTGTGGAGCGCGAAGCCCTCGGGGAACCAGAGGGTGCTGTGCTCACGCTTGCGGCGGGCCACCATGACCCCCAGGACGAGGATGACCAGCAGGAAGACTGCGCTCGCAGCCAGCAGGGGAAGCAACGGCACGCTTGGCTCCGGCAGCTCCAGCGGCTCCCCTGGGGGCGGGAAGCAGGGGGGGCTCGAGCACAGGCCCGACCCCCCCACCCCCACGGAGCCCCAACTCCACCCTCCTCACCCACCAGGCCGGGCCTCACCCCGCACGGCCCGCAGCGGGTACGGGAAGTCCAGGCGCTCCACGGCCGACAGCGCTCCCAGGTAGTCGGCGGCGCTCTGGGCATCGGGGAAGCAGTGGTCATTCTCGGGCGACTGCAGGCACAGCCGGTTGTCGATCTCCAGCATCACCACAGAGCTGCAGGGATGCGAGGGAAGGACAGGCAGGTTCCATGGTGCACCTGCCGTCAGCCAGGCCCAGAGCCCCATCCCCGGGGCTCAGAAGAGCCCTCTCCTCTCCCCATGTTGTCAGGGCCCACATGCCCCCAGTCTGGCACCGAACCCCACCAACGCCCCGAAACCAGTCTTGCTGTGGCCACCAGGGTCCCCTGACCACAAATCCAGTGGGCACCATTTTCACGTCAACATCTCTAGTGGAGGCTGTCTGTGTACACCCAAGTCTCCAGCTTCTAACAGCTGGCAGCTGCCTCTTCTCCGGAAAATGGACCTCAGCAAAGTGGCGACCTCTTCACTGGGGAAGTGACACCCCTGAGGGCAGCCCTCAGCCCGGGACTGGCTGATACAGGATGTACAAGGTGGCCCCCCTGTCTCAAGGCGGGGACTGACTCAGGGTGTTATTTGTGCTCTAGAGCTCCCTGAGGAATTACACTGAGACCAGACCGAGACCCCTTCCTGCCCCATACTGCTCCCCTCCTTCCCTCTCTCCTGAGAGCACCCCTTCCTTGTGGTACATACATCTGAATCCCCATCTCAGACTCTCCAAACTCCCTCTCACCTTGAGATCCCATCCTAGCTCTCTGGCTGCTCCCTCTCCTCTTTTGTGAGCTGATTTCCCTCAATCCCTGGGTCTCTATGTTCCCGGGTCATTCTTTTGTCTCCACTTCTTTGAGTCCCTCCCATGGCTTCAATACCCTTTTGTCTTTCTTATCCGTGTCTTCAGTCTCTGCCTGTCTCCTGGAGGGGGGACCTCTACAATACCCCAGACTCCTCAGATTCTGCAAGCCTATGATCCCTGTTTATCACCCTGTGTCCTTTTCAATTCCTTTCCAATTCACACCCCCGCCCCCGCTGCCCAGAGACCCTATCACCACACCCAGGGAGCATCCAGGGACCAGTAGGTCAGCCAGACTCCATCCACTCCCCCATGCCAGCTGTCCCGGTCACAGCCCCTGCCCACCATCTCTAGAATCCAGCCCTCCTTGGCCAAGGGCCCCCTGCCAGCTCAGAGGCCACACCTCCCTTCTGGCCTCCCTCCCAGGCCACCCTCAGGAAAATTCTGTTTTCCATTTCTAAAAAAACAAAAACAAAAACAAAAGCAAAAACTACACATGCCCTTAACCACTCTGCTCTCCAGAGGACCCTTTCTGGTACCCAGAGGCACTTCTGTCACATCTCGGGGGGTAGGGGGCACCTGCACATAGTGGGTGGAGGCCAAGCACGCTCCTGCTGAGCATCCGATAGCACCCAAGACAACCCCCCCCAAGCAAACAATGACCCGGCCCCAGATGACAGAGGTGCAGAAGGTGGGACATGCAGGTCACATCACCAAGAAGGCTCCCCAAGATGTTAAGGGAGGTGAAACCCATAAGCCCTAAGGAGCGGGGACCCTCCCCTCCCAGACCAGCACCCCAAGGGCCCCCGCGGCTCCTCCAGAATGCAGCACGCACCCGATCACCTCCGGGGCCAGCTCGCGCCGGTTCCGGGACTCGGAGCCAGGACCCGGCCGGTGGTAAGGGAAGACCATGGCCTGGCCGTTCTCGTCCAGGCGGAAGCGCAACGAGGTGCGCAGGATGCCGCTGAGCCGCTGCAGGAAGTCGGCGCTGGAGCGCAGCAGCTCCTCGGGCGGCAGCAGCACGGTGAGCACCAGCACGCCGCGGGCCAGCAGGGCGGGCACCTCACCCGCACAGTCCAGACCGTCCCAGCCGCACTCCTCCGTGTTGCAGCCCTGGTCGCAGCGGCCATCCGCAAAGTGGTCCGCACAGTACTTCTCGTACACGGGGCTGGCGGAGGAGAGGAGTGCGGTCAGAATCGTCCAACAGCCCCGCACACGCGCCAGAGAGGACCCAGACTCCAGAGACACAAGGCGGACAGACGGTGAGAGCACAGAGGGCTCGAATGTATCCGACAGGTGTCAGGCCTTCTGCAAACCCAGCCGTTCCTTCAGTAACTAGTAACAAGTACCTTTGGACAGATGCCTGCTGTAGGCATCCAGAAATATGCCCGCCCAGGGACAGCAGGCATTCCAGTGGGCAGAGACAGACATTGAAAGAGATGAATGAGCAGCAGAATACAGAGCATTTTAATTACACATCAGAAAAAGCTGAATATAAACACACACATATGCAGGATACTATAGGACTTAAAGGCTAAGGAGGAAAATAAAGCAGGGGGAGTAGTGGAGGTGGCCAGGGAGGAGCTCACTGAGAAGGGACTGTCCTTGGGGTGAAGGCTTGAAGGAGGTGAGGAAGGAGCGGTGTAGCTTCCGGAGGGAAGAGGAGTCCTGGCAGAGGGAACAGCCAACGCAGTGCAAAGACCCTGAGGTGCAACCAAGCCTAAGGTATCTGAGAAATGGCAGAGAACAGGGCGTTTGGAGCACATCGAGTGAGGAGGAAAGTCGGGGTAATAAAGACAGGGAGATAAAAGTGAGGGAGGCGTTCTAGGCAGACAAAGGGACAAAAGAGGCAGAGCAGAGGGATTGACAGAAGAGGTCCAAGAATGGGCCAGAAGAGGTGTAGACAGGGACACCTGAGTGGCTCAGTCAGTTAAGCATCTGCCTTCAGCTCAGGTCATGATCTCAGGGGCCTGGGATCAAGTCCCCCATCAGGCTCCCTGCTCATCAGGGGGTCTGCTTCTCCCTCTACCCGCTCCCTCCCCTCCCCCAGCTTCTGCACATGCTCTCTCTTCTCTCAAATGAATGGATAAAATCTAAAAAAGAAAAGAAAAGAAGTAGACAGACATTTGGGTGTGCGGAGGCACGAAAGGAATTCACGGATGGCAGAACAAAGTCCAGAGACAAACAGGACATGGGGAGAGACAGGTGGAGACATGGACAGGTCATGTCGTGTGTTTGGAGGGACAGACAGCAGCAGCACATGGATGGGCAGATGAGCCGCACAGACAGACAAACAGCACTCAGACGGGCAGACAGGGTACACGGGGAAACAGAGGGGGCGAACGAGTGGACATCCTACGGACAGTCGAAGGGTGGACTGACATTAAGCCAGTGAAGGGGCAGAGAGAGAGGCGGGGCCCACAGATGCGCAGGTGGGGCCCACGGACGGAGAAGGCACAGACCCGCGAGCCGTCGAACGGACCGGCCAGAGGGACGACGGACAGACGCACAGACCGAGGGGCTCACTTGCAGGCGCGCTCGCGGCCGCCGGCGCGGCAATCGAAGTTGTCGTAGAGGCAGGCGGGCGAGCTGCAGGCGGGGTCGCAGCGGCTGTTGTTGAAGAGGCGCCAGCACTGCAGCGCCGCGCACTGCCGCCAGGGGTCGCCCACGCTCAGCGAGCAGTCGCCGCCGTCCCAGCCGCAGCCCGGGCTGTTGCACTCGCGGTCGCAGCGCTTGTCCCCGCTCTTGGCCTCGCAGGCGGCGCTCGGGCACAGGGGCTCCTCCGGGGCCTCGGGCGCCGCCGCGGGCGCCTCGCACCTTGGTCCGGCCCAGCCCGGCGCGCACGCGCAGCGGAAGAAGGGTGCGAGCGGCGCGGGGCGGCAGGAGCCCCCGTGGAGGCATGGGGAGGCCACGCAGCTGGCGTTGGCGGCCCCCGGCGGCGACCCCCGCGCGCCCCGGCAGGCGGGCCCCGATAGGCCTGGGGGACAGGCGCAGCGCGGCCCACGGACAGTCTGCTGGCACGGGACGCCGGCCGGGCACTGCAGCTCCCGGCAGGAGCGCGCCACCCGCTCGCAACGCGGGCCCCAAAACGGCTGGGGAAAGAGAGGGGCGGGAGGGATTTGGAAAGGTGGAGAAGAGAGAAGGGGGAGGAGAGGGGGTCAGGGCTTCAGGAGGTTGAGCCTCCAATCTCCCCAGCTCCCGCCCAGCCTCGCCCCTAGCAGAGAAGCCCCGCCTTGCCTCCAAACCTTGCCTCCCGCCAACACACATACACACACACACACACACACACACACACTCTCTCTCTCTCCAGGTATTTTCAGTATTGCGCAGGAGCCCCCTTCCCTTCCACCTCTTCTCCCCTAAAGCTACACCCTCCAAAAAGGCCAAGCTCCCACTCCTCTCCCAGAGACACTGATGTGACCTACCGGAAGGCAGTGACAGGTAAAGGTCAGCACACCCCCAGGGCCTGGGCTGGGACGGCACTGGCCTCCATGCTGGCAGGGCTGGGACTCGCAGGGAGAAAGGGCAGTCTGACAGCGGGGACCTAGACAAGCAGGAGCTGGCGGGTCAGCCACAGGGTAGGAACACAGGCAGGGTCCCAGGGCAGCCGCCTAGGATACTTACCTGTGAAGCCTGGACGGCAAATGCAGCGGAAGCCCCCACCTGGATCCTGCAGACAATCCCGAGTGTGTGCATCGTGGCAGGCACCCGGGTGACATTCATTGATGTCCGCCTCACAGCGCAAGCCAGTGTACCCGGGGGGGCAGGTGCAGCGGAAGCCACCCACCAGGTCCACGCAGGTACCGTTGTGTAGGCACCGGGGGCCCTGGTCCAGGGGTGGGCCTGGGCCACAGTCATCCTCATTAATCTCACAGAGCACGCCTTGGGGAGGGGAGGATCGGGGAGCAGTTAGGAGGGGACAGAGACCCAGCCTCCCATTCTGTCCCCCAACCCTGGCCCTGGCATACCCAGTGTTCCTGGGGGGCAGGAGCAGAGATAGCGGGCCACAAGGTCGATGCAGAAGCCCCCATGCTGGCAGGGCTGGGAGGCACACTCATCCACATCATCCTCACAGCTGTCCCCCGTGTAGCCAGCTGGACACTGCAGCGATGTGAGACAGGGACCTCTAAGCCCAGAGGGACACAGATACTCCCCATGAAGACACAGAGATCACAGAACAAGAGGACCTACAGTCTCATCCAACACACAGAGGCATGCCCCCTGTACAGAAACACACACACACACACACAGTACAAGGAAACACACCCAGTCACAGAGGGTTAGAGACACAGCCAGTGCAGAAGGACACACACACACAAATGCACAGGACAGACACACAGGAGAAACATCCAGATGTACCCAAGACGCATACAACCAGAGGTGCACTGGGACACCAGCACGTGCATTCACACCCAAAGGGCAGGGTACATGGAGGAATACAGAGCTACATCTAGGAAACAACCAAAGATAGAGGCACACCCAGACAGACAGAAAGTCTCTCAGGTCAACCAAGAAATACACCCACAAGATTATACCCAAAGACACAAAAGCAAAAATCCAAACATGCAACACATGCACACCAGGCCACAGACACACAGCATGACTAGCTCCCCTCTCCCCGAGTCTGGGTGCCCCTTACCTCACACACATAACCCCCCATGTAGCCTCGGCAGGTGCCCCCATGCTGGCAGGGCTGGCCCGAGCAGGGGTCCACCTCCTGCTCACAGTGGCCACCCGTGCGGCCCTTTGGGCACACGCAGTAGTGGGAATTGTCCTTGTCCACGCACTGCCCACCTGTCTGACACAGCTCTTCCAGCCGCACACCTGCGCAGAGGAGAGCAGGGTCAGTCACGTATTTGCCCCTTCCTGACTGCATCGCTCACAGCATCACCAAACACCCCTGCTGCCATCAGTCACCAGGGTCTCACGCACACCCCACTGGGTTGTCACACAGCCCTCCAAGCTGGCACGGTCTCAGTCACTGTGTGTCATGTGTCACACACACATATGTCACACGCATATCCACACCTTTGCTGTCCACAAAAACTCAGCCACATACCCCATCCCGCCCATAGGCTCTGCCATAGCCTTCCTGGGCTCTCCTTAGCAAGAAGTATGTGCACACACACCCTCTGGAGCCCCACACCCCGCCTCTGTGCTCCCCCTCACCCATCTGGGCTGCGGCCTCCCTGCAGGGCAGACTCCGGATGTCACAGAGGCGGCCGCTCCACCCCGGGGGGCAAAGGCAGTAGAAGGTGGCCCCGGTCCAGGCACAGCGACCCCCGTTCTGACAGGGCGCGCGGCTGCACCAGTCTACCAGCGTCTGGAGGGGAAGCTGTCAGCGTCAGCGCTCAAGGACCCCCGAGGAGCCGCACCCCAGCTTCTCCAGGGTCCCAGGCAGGCCCCTACCCTAGACCAGCCCTCCATATTCCTCCCGCAGGCCCCCCGGTGACGCCGCCCACCTGGCACTGCGCGCCAGTGAAGCCCTCCGGGCAGGTGCAGCGGAAGCCAGGGTGGGCAGCACTGCAGACGCCCCCATGCAGACAGGGCCGAGAGAGGCAGGGGTCAGCCTCGTGTTGGCAGTGTGCGCCCGTGTAGCCGGGACGGCACTGGCAGCTGAACGAGTTCACGCCGTCCACGCAGGTCCCACCGTGGAAGCAGGAGCTGGAGGGTAAGTGACGAATGGGTCAGGCTCCGCCCCCATGCAAGCCCCGCCTTCCTGGCCCCTCCCCGCGTCGAGAGGGCACTTCCTGTGACCCTCCTACCCACCAGAAGCTGCAGCCCTAGCAGAGGTCCCGCCCCTTCCTGTCCCTTAGCCCCAACTTACCAAGTACTTCAGAGCTAAGGTGGGAGCCAGGTGGAGGCCCCGCCCTGACCTGGCCTCGCTCCTTTCCCGACCAGCGTCCCTAAGGTGACCTCCAAACAGGCGCCCTAACCCTTCCCGGACACTGTTCCATCAGGGATCAGAGCTGTGAGGTGCGTGCCAAGCCAAGAACCCCCTTCTTGTCCCCACTCCTTCTCATGTTCCAAACTCCATCCCATGCCAGGGTCCCCAAGCTCTTAGTACGGACCCCACGCACCTGGGGCTGCAGTCTGGTAGATCCTGCTCGCAGTGGAAACCTCCATAACCAGGTGGGCAGGTGCAGGTAAAGGAGGCCACGTGGTCGGTGCACGTTCCCGGGCCACAGGGGCTGCTCAGACACTCATCCACATCTCGGGCACAGCGGGGACCGGCAAAGCCAGGAAGGCAGGAGCACGAAAAGGAGCCCAGGCCATCCTGACAGGAGCCACCATTCAGGCAGGGGTCTAAGGTCCAAAGGGAGAAGCCTGGTCATATACTTCGCCTCCCATCAGCTCAACCTGACCCAGCCATGCCTTTCACAGAGGGAAATCAGGAGGAAACCAGGCTTAACTGGGAGGGGCACATTTGGCCAGAGAGTCAAATTCTGTCCCCTCTGTGGCCTCATCCCCTCCCTTATCTGGAAACCTCATCTACGTGCAAGGAAGAGAGAGATGGAGGTACCAGAAGATCCCTCTGGGCTGCCAAGCACATGCTGCTAGTTGTGTCTATTTAATTCCCGGGCACAGCACAGAAGGCCTCCAGACCTGTGCCGGCCAGTATAGTGGTCACTGGCCTCGTGGGTCTAGTAAGCCCTTGACATGTGGTTGGCCCAAATTGGGATGTGCTATAAGAGTAAAATAAACACTAGATTTCTGATTTTGAAGACTTCATATGAAAAAAATAAATGAATGTAAAAAAATCTCAATAATTTGATATTGATTACATGTCAAAATAACATCTTAATATATAAGTTTAAATAAAATATATTATTAAACTTAACATCTTTTTTTTTTTTTACTTTTTCAATGTGGCGACTAGAACAATTTTATGTGTATATGTGGCTTACGTTACTGGCCTCTCAGACAGTGCTCCTGGAGCACTCACTCGGGGCCTATTATGTCATAATTTCCACATGTTAACTTGCTTGTCACCAGAGGCAGCCTACGGGCTTCAGACAGACCTGTGCTCAGATCCCACCTCATCCCTCTCCCTTCGTGACCTTGGGCAAGTCATCTAACCTCTTTGGGACCTCAGTTTTCAAGAATAAAATGGGAGAAGTGAGAGAAGAGTGAACATGAAAGCTCAGTGCTGAGCTGTATGGGCTTGAGGAATGTGCTCTCTAGAGCAGCCCCCACCCTGGGGTCTCCCCTGAACTCACTGGGGTCACAGTCATCGATGTCCTGGTCACAGGAAGGCCCACTATACCCCCTATGGCAGGTACAGCTGAAACTCCCCTCCAAGTTGGTGCAGGTACCGTGGGAGCCACAGGGGGAGGGGCCAGCACACTCATCCACATCCTGCTGGCATCGTGGGCCTGGGGATGAGGAGCAAGGTAACATCCAGGGTTAGAGGATGCAGGGCAGGGCCTGAGAGTACCTGGCCCTCAGGAAGAACCTGAAGGCCGAGGGGGTGAATACAAGAACAAGCTATGTGGTCATTTGCCTCTGAGTGTTTTGCACATGCTGTTCCCAGACTGCCTCCGCCTTATGTCAGTGGGGAGTGAAGGCTTCTGATTGAGATCTGCCCCTCCAGGAGCTGTCCCCAAACCCTCCACCCGAATCCTAGCTTCCGCCCTCCCGTATCCCTTCATCTTCCCTGGAACTGCCCACACGGCTGCAAGCGTCTGTGTTCAGCTCGGTCCCTTCCTAAAAAGAAGCCCCCTCAAAAAACAGGGCCAAGGGCGTGTTTCCCTCTGGGTCCCCAGCACCACCCACTATGCAGCGGGGTGCAGAGGAGGTGAAGGTAAGGAGGAGGAGAAGAAGGAAGAAGCAGGTGGTGTACCTTGCCAGCCAGGGGGGCAGGAGCAGACAGGCAGCTGGCCAGGGACAGACTCGCAGTGGCCCCCATGCTCACAGGGGTTCGGGGCACAGGGGGACAGCAGCTCACACTGATGACCTGTGGTGGGCAGGCAGAGTGAGATCGTCTTGACAGATTCCTTTTCCCCATCTCCTTCCAGGATCCCCACCTTGTTACCCACCTCCAAAGCTCTTGGGGGGAATAGGGGAGGAAAGGGGGGGAAAAGAGGAGGGAGAGTGGAGCAAAAAGGAAGCAAGCAGGAAGCAGTGGGGAGGGCAAGCCTGGGGTGGGAATGTGGGGACACACACCCTGTACACCAGGGGGACAGGTACAGTGGAAGCCCATTCCATCACTGGTGCAGGTGCCGCCAGACCGGCAGGGCTGGGATTCACAGGCATCTCGAGCCAGGCTCTGGCTGCATCGGGGACCACTCCAGCCAGGCTCACACACACAGCGGAACCTGGAGGGGAAGGCAGTCAGTGAATGCCCATGGGCAGGGACGCAGCAGGGGTTCAGGGGTTGGGGAGAGGCCTCACCCTCCTGGCGCATCGTGGCAGACACCGTGACTGCAAGGATCTTGGGCACAGGGATGGCTCGCGGGGAGGCAGAGTGGGGGCAGGGAGCCAGGAGGGCAGAGGCAGCGGAAGCCATTTTCCCCATCCACACAGGAGCCTCCGTCACCGCACGGACTAGACGCACACTCGTTGATCTCCACGTTGCAAAGGGGCCCTGGAGAGCACGAAGGCAACCTCATCCCAGGACAAGGACGATGGTGCCAACAGGGAAAGGCAACCTCGCCTCATTTAGCACGGCCACACCCTTGAGCAAGAACAATCTCACCTTCATAACACCTCAGTTCTTGTACAGATTAAGACAGCCAGCTCCTCAACCTGGAGCTGCCCCCAGATCATACTCATCCCCAGACTTCCATGAAATCACCTTCATTTTCACCAAGGATTACTTTGGCCCCATGCAGAAACACAATACCTGAGACTGGACCCTCATCTGTGTTCCAGGATAACCTTGAGCTGATATGGGGAAAACCTCAATCCAGTGGGAGAGAGCACAACCTCAGGGCTAAGTGTGGACAATCCCATTGGACAAGCAAATGCAAAGAGAGGGGCAAACTCAACTAAGAATAGAGTACTTTCGTCCTCACCCTCTCAGCCTAAAAAGACCCTGTTCCCATGGCAGCCACCTGCCCACCTGTAAAGCCAGGCTGGCAGACACAGTCATAGCGGTTGATGCCATCCCGGCAGACTCCAAAGGTGCAGGGGTTGCTGGCACAGTCATCGATGTTCACCTCGCAGTTCACTCCTGGGGAGGGGCAACACGGCAGGGGTAGCCACCACCGAGCCCTGCCAGGAGCACCATCCCCAAAGCCTCTGTGCCCTTCCAGATGTACTGTTCCTGCCCCGACCCGGCCTCCAGCCCCACCTGTGGTGCCAGGAGGGCAGCGGCAGAGATATTTGTCCACCAAGTCTAGACATTTGCCTCCGTGGCGGCAGGGCTGGCTGCGACACTCGTCCACCTGGCTCTCACAGCGTGTGCCTGTGTATCCCGGGGCGCAGGCGCACGAGAAGCTGGCAATGCCGTCCACACAACGCCCATGGTGGCACGGGTCCGGGGAGCAGTCATCCACGTTGCGCTCACACAGCGTGCCCTCAAAGCCTGGAGGACCAGAGGGTCAGGCTCCACCCACTTGCCAAGGTCCTGCCCACAGCCGTGGCCTCGGCCCAATCCTCGCCCAGCTCTACCTCAGGCCCTGCCCATCTAGCCAGCAGGAGGTGGGCTCAGTTCAGGCCCCGCCCCTGAACTCCCTCCAGCCACAAGCTCCAGGACTCGCCCCTGGCCAAGAAAGACACTTCCACAGATAAATCCCATCCCCAACCGTTACCCTATCAGCCCTGTTCTGCCTCACTTCCCACTCTGGACTGGAAATGGGGACACACGGGAAGTGCCTGGGTGTAGAGGGATTTGGAGACTCCCCCGCAACCGAAGTGCACCCCTTCTCTGCCAGACCTATTGGCCCCCTCCTAGCCTTACCACTGCTTACATCCATCATCGGCTCCGCCCCCTGGCTCTGTCATTGGCTCTCTCGAGTCCTGCCTTGCTGCAGCCCTGCCCCCAAATTGTCGCCAAGGCTGTCTACCCCTCCCTTGCCCCGCCTCCAGACTCCTGCTGGCCTGTCATTGGCCCTCTCTCACCCTCTGCGCAGCGGCATTCATAGCCATCGGGCTGGTCCACACACTTGGCTCCATTCCGGCAGGGTGTGCTTGCACACTCATCCACATCCAGCTGACACATGGCCCCAGTGAAGCCTTAGGGTGGGAAGTGGGATGGGCAGAGGCCCATTTAGGGTCAGAGAAGTCACCCCTTGCCAGCCCTGCCTTGTTTGGGTGGAACGAGTGAGATGATCATTTACTTAGTTTGTGTGTGTGTGTGTTTTGTCTGTTTTTTAAATAGGCTCCATGCCCAGCGTGGAGCCCAACAGAGGGCTTGAACTCATAACCCTGAGACCAAGACCTGAGCTGAGATCAAGAATCAGATGTTTAACCCGACTGAGTCACCCAGGCACCCCAACTTGGTTTAAATTAACGTCAAGGTTTTTCATAGCATGTGGTTTCTGTTATGATAGTTATCCACTAACATGGTCTTATAGGACTCCCCTAGAGCCTTTGTCTCTGCAGGGACCTGTCTTCTTCAGGTTCCCTGGCCCAGGGTCCTCACCCGAGGGGCAGGTGCAGCTGAAGCCGTTGACTCTGTCCTTGCAGACCCCACCATTGACACACGGGCTGCTCTGACACTCATCCATGTCCACCTCACAATAGGTGCCTGTAAAGCCTGGGGAGTGAGGGAGGGGGATTAGGGCAGTGGGGGTTAGCCTCTGGTCTACAGGGCGAGCACGTGGGAAGGTGCCCCCTTTCCTACCCATAGACGGTTCCTCTGAGCCTGGCTTGGCCTTAGCCACCCCCACCCCCCAGGCCAATCCCAGATTCAGCTTTTGACCTCTTGGTGGACCTCACCCAACTGTGGATCCGAACGGTCCAAAGCTTATGAGCCTCCCTATGGGCCTTCCCTTCAGACCACCCTCTTCCCTCTGCAGTCCTCACACTCTACCGGGTCCTCAGCTACCAGGCCCAGCACCCACTGTAACCTTGGGCCCAGCCTCCATCCCATCCCGGGGTTAGTGCAAGACTGTCTGCGGGCTCCACCTTGACCCACTCCAGCTCCTGGTCCCGCTCTCATATCATCTCCCGCCCCCCAGTGGGTGCTAAGGCACAGACTCCAGTCCCAGCCCAGCTGAGGTTCTACGGACTCCCTGTGACCGTGGTCCCAGCCTCGCACAAAGATGCTACTCTGGCCCAGGCTCCACCTCGCCTCAGGGTTCCGTTCCAGACAGTTTCACCAGGAAAGGGGGAGGGAGGTGTCCAGGCCTGCAGGCTTCCCTTGCCACGCCCCCCAGCCTCAGGCTCCGCCCTGGCCACACCCACCACGCACCTGCCATGCAGATGCAGGTGAACTGGCCTATGCGGTCCAGGCACGTGGCCTGGTTGCGGCAGGGCCCGGAGAGGCACTCGTTGACATCGGTCTCACAGCGCGGGCCAGTGTAGCCACGGCCACACTGGCACAGGAAGGAGCCCTGTGTGTTCACGCACCGGCCGAGGTGTTCACATGGGTTGGCGCCTGCAGGAGTAAGCATCGCCAGTGCGAGTGTGGGTGGCTAAGGACCCGCCTCTCCCCTCCCCCCCAACGCTCAGACCACACACCCCCCTCACCAATGGAGCACTCATCCACATCCTGGTCACACGCCCCGCCGGTGAAGCCTGGTGGACAGGTGCAGATGGCGCGGCCATTCACCGGGTTCGTGTCGCAGATAGCATCCTCGTGACAGGGGTTGCTGACGCAGGCGTCATCCAGGTGACACAGAAGCCCTGGAAGAGGGTAGGCAGAGGTCGTGGGGGACTCCCCAGCTCTGCCTAAAGGTCCCACATCCGCCACATACCGTTTTGTGTTTTGTTTCGATCAACCTGCAGTATATTTAGGAGCTATTTTCCCCAATCACTTATTATGAAAAATTTCAAGTGTACAGCAAAGTTGATTCATATGCCCACCACCTAGATTCAACTCTTGTAAGCTTCATGTTGTTGTTGTTGTTGTTGTTTTCTGAACCACTTGAAAATGAGTTGGAAACATCCACACACTGTTTTAAAATATGTGGACTCCTTTTCTGATTACATACCCTCAAGTCTTTGCCTCTGCGGTATCTTCTGCCTGACATGCCCTGTCCTCCATATCCAAGTCCCCCTCCCGAACACCTTCCCTGACCTGGGCCACTTGCAAAGCCCCCATCTCTTTTTCAGTCACAGGTAGCTCTCTATTCCCATGGCTACTGCCGTGGACTGTGGGCCAGCGTCTCCTTAGACCCCTCCCAGGCTCACTCCGCACCCCAAATCATTCTAACACTCAAGTCAGACTCCATCCCTGCGCCCACTACAGAACTATCAATGGCTCCCTGCTGCCTATAAGGAAAACAGCCACTCACCAGTCTTGCCCATGGGACAGGCACAGTAGAACGAGGCCACACGGTCATGGCAGGTGGCCCCATGGAAGCACACAGCTGTGGCACAGTCATCGATGTTCTGACTGCAGCTCTCACCGGTCCAGCCATTGACACACACACAGCTGTGGCCACCCAGAGTGTTGAAGCAGGTACCCCCATTGTGGCAAGCGTTGGGCTGCAGCTGACATTCATCCACATCCTCCGTGCAGAATTGGCCTGTGGCACACAGACACAGCAGTCCACACCCGCTGCGTGCCCACCCAAGGTCTGCCACCTGGCTCTCTTCAGCCCTGCTGCTCACCTGTCCATTCAGGAGGGCACTGGCAGTTGTAGGTGTTCACGCCATCCACACATGTCCCCCCATTTAGACATCGGTGCCCTGGACAGTCATCCACATTGACTTCACAGTTCTGGCCCTCGAACCCTAGCAGGGGAGGAAGGCAAAGACAGTCACTGCCAGGCGGCCAGCTGTCCCTGCACTCCTGCCGCCTCCCCAAGGCCCAGCTCCCTCACCAGGAAGGCAGGCACAGTCATAGGTGAGATCACCACTCTGTCTGCATGTGCCCCCGTTACGGCACGGCGAGGGGGCGCAGGGCACGGCAGCGTTCTCACACAGTGGCCCCGCGTAGCCAGCTGGGCACTGGCAGCGGAAGGAACCAGGCGTGTTGAGGCAGGTGCCACCGTGGCGGCAGGGCCCTCCCACCCGGCACTCATCCACATCGCTTCGGCAGCTGCGGCCCTGGTAGCCAGGTGGGCAGGAGCAGATATACCGGCCATCGGGCCCCACTGAGCAGCGGGCACCATGGGTACAGGGGCTGCTGAGGCAGGGGTCCGGCAGGGAGCAGTCGGGACCTAGAGGGACCAGAAGAGGGTGAGCTTGGGCTGTTCACATGCTTGACTGGCTTGGGCTTCCCTCCAGACCATCCCTTACCTCGGAAGCCACGGGGGCAGCGGCAGGAGAACCGGGCGGCGCCTGCCACTACGGAGCTCTGGCAGACGCCCCGGCCAGCACAGGGACCCGAATGGCAGGGGTCTTCCAGCTGGCATCGCTCACCCACCCAACCTGGTGGGCACCTGTAGGCAGAGATAGCTTAGTATAGGGAAGTACTAGGGTGGTACCAGGCAGGAGCATCCCAAACATGGAGATACACACATGTGACAGCAAGAAATACACACGCAAGCAGCCCAACAATCAGGCACACCCGTTCGTTCGTGCAACCAACATTCAGTGACTAACTACTGTGTTCTTAGCAATAGGAATACAGTCGCAAACACGTTAAAAGTCCCCACCTTCTTTATGCTCACAACCAAGCTGGGCAAAGAGAAGATACACAAATAATGAATGAGACAACATGCCAGCATGGGGTGGTAAGGGCCATGAAGAGTTCAGTGGGTTGTTGTTTTGTTTGTTTTTTATTTATTTATTTATTTGACAGAGAGAGAGAGAGAGATCAAAAGTAGGCAGAGAGGCAGGCAGACAGGAGAGGTTTGGGAAGCAGGCTCCCCGCTGAGCAGAGAGCCCAATGCGGTGCTCTCGATCCCCGGATCCTGAGATCATGACCTGAGCCAAAGAAAGAGACTTAACCCACTGAGCCACACAGGCACCCCAGTTCAGTGGGCTTTGAGTCATGGCCCCCGGAAAGAAATGCCCATGTCCCAGAACCTGTGATTCTGACCTTATTGCAGAGGTAACTAAGTGACAGATATCAAGATGAGATCATCCTGGATTTTCCAAATGGGCCCCCAAATCCATTGGCTGAGGGAGATATGGGAGAAAGAGGAGAAGGCCAAGTGGAAGACAGAAGCAGACACAGGGTGTTGCATCCACAAGCCAAGGAGCTCCTGGAGCTGCCGGGAGGTGGAAGAGGCCAGGGAGGATTCTCTTGGAAAGTCACTGCAGACGGCGGGGCTGCCAGAACCTGGAATTCAGACTTCTGACCCCCAGAACTGTGAAAATAAATTTCTCTTTTTTAAACCACCCATTGTTTGATGGTTTGTTATGGTAGCCAGGAAACTAGGACACAGGATGAGGGAGATGAGTAAGGAAAGAAGGCAAACATGCTATTTTCAGACTGAAGAAGGTAAGGGAGAGGGGCATGGGGTTGTGTAAGGAAGAGCCTTCCAGGCAGAGAGAATAGCAAATGCAAAGTCTCAGACGCCAGAAGACAAGCACTGTGGCACAGACTGAGAAACACACACAGATAACACAGCAGGACAGCCGATTTCACATACTGGCCTGGAGAACATTCAGACCCAAATCCACAGCTCAGTTCACAGATGGGTAGCTCAGATGTGGACAGAGAGGGTAACTCTCCCAAATCCTCCACGCCTTTCCTGGAGGCACATACATCCCTTCCTGCCACTGGGAGGAGGAGGTGGACACCAGTGCTGGTGCCCTCTTATTGGGAGAGAGTCCTCTGACCTGCAGCCCCTTCCCCAAACCCCCCCAAGAAAACCTTGAGTAGGAAGGAAATAAGGCGGTTGGCCTTAAGACTGGACACCTCCGGAGGGACACTGGCGGGGTGGGAGGGAAGGGTTTAGACTGGCAAGAGGGTCCAAGGTCCCGCCCCGACGCTGCCCACCCCTGGCGCGGTCCCTCCCTCTGGCTCATCCTAGACGCTTGGGGCTAACCTCAGGCAGCTGACTCAGTCCCTAGCGTCACCCACAAGATCCCCCACCCCGGCCCCCAGCGAAACAGGCCGGGGCACGGCAGGGCAGGGTGCCAATGGTGTTGAGAAGGGAGGGCCAGGCTCCCAGCCCCCTCCCCCAAAGCCCCGCAGGGTGAGGACGTCCGTCCCGACTGCGCGCCGAGAGGGGGCGCGCTGCACCGGGAGCCGGGGACTGCGGGTCCCACCGCCAGGCTGGGCGCGGCCGCGCGGCCCCCTCTCGACGCCCCGGGCGGGTTCCCACGCTCTGCGCCCCGCTCCCCCGCCGACCGGTCGGGCCGGTTCCAGCCTCCGCCCGCGCCCCGCCTCGCAGCCAGGGCTTTGGGGGAACCGAGAGGGGGAAGAGCACACTTGGTTGCGGGTCGGTAGGAGGGGAGGGAAAGGGTGGGGAGGGGGTGCGGCGAGGACTGGGAGACAGAGACGTAGGCTTGGGAGGCTACTTTGAGGAAGAGGCTAAGGGGGGATTCGTGGAGAAGTGACATATTGGGGCGTTCCTGAAAAGATACGAGTATTTGGAACCTTGAAGGAGACTGGGGGGCCCGTGGGGAGTGGTTCCCACCGCACAGCTCGGGGAACAGCCCGCTCCACTCCGGGTAATCCGGGCTCCGGGCCGCCGCGCGCGCTGGTGATTCACCTGTTGAGGGGCGGGGCAGCCGCGGCAGCATTCACCTGTCGGCTGTATTCCAGGTGCTGAGCTCCACTGCGCAGGCGCCCGGCCCCGCGGCTCCGCCTCCCAAGTGAGTGGTTCCAGATAAGGTCACACTTTCCCCCACCCCCACCACCGCAGACTCCCAACCCGAGGAACCCGCTCCGCGAGGCTAAGTCCCCACCTGGGTGAGCCCAAGTGGGCTCCAGTCAAAGCGCGTGTGTAACTTCAAAGGGGCTCTCCGGGATCAAAAGTCACCCCAGACCCGCCCAGCTTGGCACACACATTCAACTTGTTGTTGAATAAACGAATACATGAATGAATCAATCAATGGCTACTATTACTAACGACGATATTATAAAAGGACCTACGCATTTCCCCAAAACCTTGAGACGTTCACCTTTATGGCACGTATTTCCTGTGCCCCTACTGATCTTCATCATCATCATCGTCGTCCCTATTTATAGAGCACTTACTGCTCCCTGAACATTACACTGAGTTCATCCCATGAAGGGTCTCTTAATCTCTACAGTTAACCCCATTAAGGAGGGACTATGATTGCCCCATTTTCTAGGTGCAAAAACTGAGGTTCAGAGAGCTCAAAGCACTTGCTCAAGGTATCCCAGAGCCCAGAATCCAAACTGAGTTCTGTCTCCCTCTGCTCAGTTCTTTCCAGCCTCTGCTCAGCAACTTCAACCCTCTGCCTTTCCCTGTATTATCTAACAACTGAATTCTTGAGCCCCTTCATGGTCACTAGCCAGGGAAAAGTGTCCCTATTTCTGAGATCCAGAGAAAAGTGACTAACCCAAGGTCATACAGCAAGAAAGTGACATTGCAGAGCTGTATCACAGCCCCTGTACCCCCACCGCTGAAGGTCGAGACATGGGAAGATGCAGTAGGTGTGCCCACTATTGCCAAGCCATTGGTCCCTGAAGATCTGCTGATTGAATAATAACTACCTCCATCAGAGGCTTTATACATGATCTCAGGCAGCCAAGAACTCTGTGAAGTGGGGTTTAATGTGCCTGTTTTCCAGACCAGGACACCAAAGCTTAAAGGGTTTAGGTCCCAGGCAGTCAGCAACACGATGTGGGATCTGAACCCCAGCCAGGCAAATTGCAGAGCCCCTGCTCTTAACCTTCCTCTCTTCTTAACCCTGCTCGATTCCAATGGGGAACAAGAGGTTACCCAAGCCATAAACATGTAGGAAGTGGTAGAAGCGTTGGTGGTGGACCCAGAGGCAAAGGAAGAAGACAGACTACCTCCCCACACAGGACCCACTGATGGCTCAGAGCCAGGCACTCACAGGCAGGCAGCCTCCCGGGAGGGCAGCTGGGTGCAGCGACCTCCATTCATACACGGGCTTCCGTCCAGGCAAGGAGGTGCTGTGTAGGGGCAAAGGAAAGTTGGGGGGGTCAGCCAGGCACCCAGGAACCCCAGCTCAGAGTGACAGAGCCCATCCTTCCCTCCCCCAGGCAACAGCTGCAACAGGCTGGGGGTGTCTCTGTGGGTGCACGGAGCCCCCGCATCCCCAGTTCCCACGGCCCCCCGCCCCGGCCCCAGCTGTTGGGGCTGCAGCTGTCCCTGCCAGCTCAAGCCCTGGGAACCACAAGGCAGGGGCAGGCAGGAGGAGGTGCTGACTTGTGCCAGATGTGGGGATTCAGGAAGCTGCCAGAATGGGGGTGCAGAGGCAGGAAGTGAGGGTGCTGAGCATTGAAGGGAGGTCCGGGGCTGTGTGCCCAGATCCCAGGGTAATGGAGAGGGCAGGGGCAAGGAGGCCTGGGGCCCTGGGTCTTTCTTGGCCTGATGTTGGGCATCTGCTCCAGCTGGGCAGAGCTGTGTGGTGCTCTGGTGAGAGGGGCCGAGGCCTGTACCCCACGCCCAGCCAGCACTGGATGCTGCAGGGATAGAGTGTGGGTTGAAGGGAGGGGCAGCTGGCAGTAGGCGTGTGCTGCCCGGTCCAGCGTCCCCATCCCTGAGGGCTGTGTCCCTCTGGGGTGTGGCAGTCTAACTGTCCTGCCAGACTAGTCTGTGCCAGATGCGGCTGTGTGTGAGCTAGTGGAGAACTGTGTATGCCGGCAGGTGTGGGGCCTGTGTGTGTGTGTGTGTGTGTGCGTGCGCGTGTCACAGATGGAGAGATGGAAAGAGATGGAGGGAGATAGAGAAAAATGGAGACAGACACAAGGAAACTAGGAGCAGGCCGACACAGAGAGGAGGCAGAGATGTGCAGAGAGAGAGAGGGAGAGACAGAACAAGTTGAGCTAGACATGCTAAGAGGACAACATGGCATGTGTCCCCTTCCTCAGGGGACAGGGAGAGACAGGACACTACCGCCCAGACAGGGGCCTGTGGGTGTTTGGGAACTCACAGTAGGAGCCACGTGACGCAGACTGTGGGCCTCACCGAACAGTGGGCCATGTGAGCCATGTGTGTGTGCTGGAAATACATGCATGTACAAATGCTGCGCCATCTATGAGCACACTGGGTCTGTCACGGGTGCCCGTACACGTGAGCCCCGTTCACATGGTACACAGCTGTGTGTCTCTGCATCCAGTGTATTCTCAGGTGTGTCCGAGTATGGGTTGGGTGTGCTTCTCTGCATGTATTACACCGGGTGCAGGCATGCCTTGGATCTGTGTGTGTCTGAATGTACGCAGGCAGTGTGTACAAGGCTCTGGGCTGCTGATCCTTGGTGTGTATGAACATGTGTAATTGTATGTGCAAGTATGTTAGCGTGTGGGCTGCGTATCCACTGTGCCGGTGTAGTGCGTGTGTGTGTGCACGTCTCTAGCTGCCTGTGTGACCCCGGGCTGTGTGTGCCTCTGATTGTGTGACAGGCCATGTGTGTGTGCGCTGGCCCCGCGGGGGCGGCAGCTCCTGCCCGATCCTGCCCCGTCGGGCACCGGGCTGGGCGATGCAGGCCCTTCCTTCCAGCGCCGAGCCCCACAGCGGCTCCCCGGGACCCAGGGCCAGGGGCGTTCGGCCAGTGTCCCTCTTCCGCCGGCCAGGCCTCCCTTGGGGGTGTGCGCCCCCGCAGCCCCCGCCCAGGCCCCGCCGCCCGTCCCGCTTTGTCTGGCAAAGAAAGCGCGAGGCCGGCCCGGGGGGAGGGGGTGTCTAGACGGCGCGGCCATTGTCCCAAGCGGGGGAAGGGAGAGCGGGGAGGGGGAGGGGCGGGGGGCCCTGGCCGGCTGGGGAGGGGCTCGGGCTGCGGAGACCGGGCGCTGGAGCTGGAGAGGAGCACGTGGGCTCGCGCCCCCCGCCCTCCCTTTCCCTCCCCTCGCGGGGGCGGGGTCCCGTGGCCTCCCGGTCCCTGCGGCCAGGGGAGGGAGCGGGGCCGCGGGCGGAGAAAGGGGCGCTGGCGCCGATGTGCCTCCAGCTCCGACTCCGGCTCCGGGTCCGGGTCTTGCCGCGCTCCGGCCTGAGAAGTTTTTCCCCGAGTTCGGAGCTCTGAGAACTTCGCGCCCCCTCCCCGTCCCCCGCCCGGCCAGGCCAGCCCTGGGTGGGGGGCTTTTGTGCGAGGGGTCCCCAACCTGGGGGTATTGGGCTCCAATCGTGACTTTCCCAAGACTGAAGACCGACGTGCATTCGGAGCGAGCCCCAGACTCTTGGTCCCCCCGATCTTGCGTCCCTGATCCCCACACCTCAAGCTCCCAGTCCCTCATTCCTGAGTCCCTTCATCCGCAACTCTGATCGCTCCTGGGCCCCTATTCTTCGGACCTCTGGGGACCTGCCCCCTCCCCCCTCCCCCCACTGAGCCCCTGTCCCCCCGGAACTGGCACGTAGCCCCGGAGCTCCTGCTCCCTGCCCCCGCTCTAGTCCTTGGCTTCTAGACCAGCTCCCCAGTCCGAGACTCGGGGGTCCTTAAACTCCGCTCTTACCCTCCCCCAACCCACCCACCCAGTCCCGCCCGCTAGGTCCCAGCCCCTCACCTGCAGCCCCGGGCCCCGCTAGCAGTAGCAACAGGGGCAGCGCCCGCACGGGCGGCAGTGGTGGCGGCGGCGACATCGGGCGACGGCGGCGGCGGCGGCCCCGGGTCCCCGGCCCCATGGCGGCAGGCCGCGACCCTCCCTCCTCCCTCCTCCCTCCTTCCCTGGGCTCCGGGCGCGTCCCGGGCCAGCCTCCGCGCCGCCAACTTCGCCAAAGTGAGGCTGCCGGGCCGCCCCGCCCCCAGCCCTGGGCGGCTCGCCCCGCCCCGGGGCCGGCCCTGAGCTCCCCCGCACCCCCCACCCCCACCCCCGGCCTCCCGGGGTCCCTGTCCACCCTCCACCCACACAGCCTGGGACCCGCAGACCCTAGGAAATTCAGGCCTGCGGTGCGGTGAAGCGTGGGTTGAATCCGCAGTGACAGACACACCGGCTTCGTGAACACCCTGGCTCCCAGCGCACACTCCGAGCCCGGGACACACACACAGCCAGGGCGCAAACACAGACCTCCAGATACCCCCAAAACTGAGGCCAAGCACGTCCTGAGAAGCTCATGCACACACAGCTACCACGCACAAATGCAGACACATGCCCAGAGCTTCATGGGGACTTAAAGTATAAAACAAACCCGGAGCTCGGGCCCAGTCAGGCCTTCAGCCGGGGGCAGCATCTGCAGCCTCAGACCTCAGACACACATTAGGAAGGAGCCTCATGCATGTGGGCATACACACACACACACACACACACACACACACACACACACACCCCTTCTTACTCTCGGCTCTCCTAGAAAGCTCCTTACTACCCTGTGTGAACTCCAAAGGTCCATCCCAGCACCCAGCCCCACCCAAACCCTACGCAGCTTTGCTGCTCAGCCTGGCAGTTCCATCCACCGCCTTTTCCAAGATCAGTCCTGCTGCAAAGCCACGGGGCAGCCCACTCTGTCCCTGTGGCGATAATGGGGACTCCAAAAGACCCCAAGCCCAGCCCTGGAGGAGCCCTCAGTCTGCGGAAGCAAAAGTTGGGCAGAGAACCCTGCCCCCACCCTCAGCACTGGGGGTTCAGATCTGGGCCAGAGGGACAGCGTCTGGGAGGGCAGAGTCTGGGAAGGGTACATAGAGGCTCCGCCTGAGAGTAGTTACTTACTTGTTCATTCATTTATTCAATGAGTAGGTATAAAGCTCCAGTCCTACGTCTGACTTTGTTCCAGGGGCTGGAGGTACACCTTGCTCCTCCAGAGAGGGCTTCCCAGAGGGGGACCCTGTGGAGCTCAGCCAGGACAGATGAACTAGAGGGAAAACATCCCAGCAGAGACACAGGCCTGCAGCCACAGGAGGGAGCAGAGAAAGGAGAAGGAGTGGACAGGCCAGGGTCACACTGGCCTGGATGAGGAGGAGGAGGAGGAGGCCAGACTGCCTCCCCGGTATCTGGCTTGCTGGTAAGGCTGCAGGGGGAGGAACGGTCTGGGGGGTGATGTGCTGAATCCGTGGAGCCTGGGGGTCACCTATGTGCAGCTGAACACTGGGGCTGAGCACAGGGAAGCCATGATGGGAGATAGTCACAAAGGCACCCCGAGATCTTCAGGCAACTTTTAACCTTTTTATTTTAAAATAATTTCAAGTGTAGAATAACATAATTTCCATATTCCCTTTGTCCAGATTCACCAACTCTTTCCGCACTTGGCCACATTTGCTTTATAGATACATATGGACACACACACATATCTATGTGCCTTCTTTATTTTTTTGAATTTTTTATCTATTTTGAGAAAGTGAGAGAGCCTGCACAGGCAGGGGGAGGGGCAGAGGGAAAGGGAGAAAATCCCAAGGAGACTCCCCGCTGAGCTCAGAGATCAGACCAGAGAGAGGAAACCAAGAGTCAACTGAGATCCAGGTGCCCAGTTGTGTTTTTAGTTTTTGTTGTTTTTTTTAAGATTTTATTTATTTATTTGACAGAGAGAGATCACAAGCAGGCAGGGAGGCAGGCAGAGAGAGAGGAAGAGAAGCAGGCTCCCTGCTGAGCAGAGAGCCCGATGTGGGGCTTGATCCCAGGACCCCGAGATCATGACCTGAGCTGAAGGCAGAGGCTTTAACCCACTGAGCCACCCAGGCGCCCTTGTGTTTTAGTTTTGAGAGCAGATCGCAGATGTGATGTTCCTTTACCCCCTAATATACCGCTGTGTGTTTTCTGAGCATGAGCGCATTCTCTTTCCCAAACAGACCACAGCTGTCACCCTTAGTCTGCGTTCCAAGTTTTCTGTTGCCCCAGTCGCATCTTCGATAGCATGTTCCTTTGCTGGCCCAGGATCCCATCCCTGACCGTGTGTTTCATGAACTGGTCATGTCTCTTGGTGCCCTTAATCCGAATCAGTTCCTCAGCTTTCCCCCATCTTCTGTGATATTAATATTTTGAGAGTGGAAATCTCCCATTTCACAGAAAGTACCCCAGTGGGCCAGCCTACTGGTTCCTCCTGATCCGGTTCAGGTGTGTGTCTTTGTCTGTCTCTGTCTTCATCACAGAGATGATGCTGGTCCCCCCTGATGCCTCATACCCGGAGGTACCTGACATCAGCTCCCAACATCGGTGACATAAGAATTTTATCACTTGAGTGAAGTTGGCCAGGTTTCCCTACTCTTGAGGTACCATCTTCTCCCCATTCCTCCTCCCATAACAAATTGATATCAATATCATGTGAGGAGATACTTTGAGATGATGTGAATATCCTGGTGCCCATCAAAATTTCCCCCCCACTGGTTCTGACATGGACTGATTTCCTCCGAAGTTTTTTTTAAACTGAGATAAAATTCACATACTATATAATTAACCACTTACCATTTTATTTTTTTAATATTTTATTTATTTATTTGACAGAGATCACAACAAGTATGCAGAGAGGCAGGCAGAGAGAGGAGGAAGCAGGCTCCCCGCTGAGCAGAGAGCCCGATGTGGGGCTCGATCCCAGGACCCTGAGACCATTAACCTGAGCCGAAGGCAGAGGCTTAACCCACTGAGCCACCCAGGCGCCCCAACCACTTACCATTTTAGAGTGTAAGGTTCAGAGACCTTTAGTGCAAGCATCATGTCTATCTACTTCCAGGACACTTCCATCACCCCTAAAGGAAGCCCCTTCCCCAAAGGCAGGCACTCCCAAGCCCCCTCTCCCAGCCCCTGGCAGCCACCAGTCTGCCTTCTGCCTCTAAAGAGTTGCCTGTTCTAAACATTTTGTGGACATGGAATCAGACAGTGTGGGACCTTCTGTGTCTGGCTTTTGTTTCACTCAGCCTCACGTTTTTGGGGCTTCTCCATGTAGCATCATTCTTTCTCGTGGCCGACTAATATCCCATGAATGGCTATACCATATTTTGCTTATCCATTCACCCATTAATACGTGAGATGATTTTTTAAAAGATTTTATTTATTTATTTGACAGAGAGATAGAGAGTACAAGTAGGCAGAGTGGCAGGAAGGGGGAGAAGCAGCCCCCCCCGCCGAGCAGGGAGCCTGATGCGAGACTCGACCCCAGAACTCTAGGATCACCACCTGAGCAGAAAGCAATCACTTAACCAACTGAGCCACCCAGGCATTCCCCCCCACCCACCCAGGTGATTTTTTTTTTTTAAGATTTTATTTATTTGACAGAGAGAGACACAGCGAGAGAAGGAGCACAGGCAGGGGGAGTGGGAGAGGGAGAAGCAGGGAGCCTGATGTGGGCCTGATCTCAGGACCCTGGAATCACGACCTGAGCCGAAGGCAGACACCCAGCGACTGAGCCACCCAGGTGGCGCCCCGTGAGATGATTTTTAAATGCTGGAAGAGGAAGAAGGGAAGGAGAGAGAAGTGCTGTTAGAGACAAAGAAGAAGCATGAAGAGCCAAGGGTGCAAGTGGAATGATTGGCTGGAGCCCGGCCTGGCCCCGCGGGTATAGACAGGCCAGCCCCTGGGGACAGGAACTGGGTATAGACAGGCCAGCCCCTGGGGACAGGAACTGAGGATGCTCTGCCCCTCCCCCAGGGTCCGGCCCAGCTCCCATGGGGAGGGAGTATCTGCCCAACTTTTGGTGACTCGCTGGAGGCTTTCTAGAGGAAGAACTGACATTCAAACCCAGGTCTGAGTGACTCCAGGCCACACAGAGTGTGAGGGGCGGGGTGGGGTGAGGCTGGGGATTGGGCAGCAAAACAGACAGAAGTTGCACAAGAAGGGGTGCAGCCGGATTCACAGTGAGTGTGCTGAGTCAGCAGGTCCTAGGGCAGGTGTGGCTGCGGTCCCTCCCCGTGCCCATCATCCCAGGAGGAAATCCAAGCCCCCCCCCCCTTCCCTGGCTTTGCTTTCAGAGCCCTTAGCCCATCCGTGCCCTGTGCCTCTCCAGCCCTCCCCCCATCACACTGAGTCAGAATGCCTCCTCACCCAGGAGGCCTTGCACCCTCATGGCCTTTGTCCAATTTCTTCCCTCGACTGAGACACCCAACTAGCTAAAAGGACCCTTTACTTCCTTCCCCAGCAGAACTCACAACAAATGCATTCTCTTCAAAAATGTATTTTCTTCTAGGTATAGGGAATACTCTGCTATTTCCCACACATGACACCCCTTTACCCATGCAGGTCCCTCTTTCTGGCTTGCCTTCCAACTCCCCATTCCTGTACCTGGGGAACTCCCATTTATTCCTCAAGAGTCCAGCTCCAGGGGCACCGGGGAGGCTCCGTCAGTTAAGCATCTGCCTATGGCTCAGATCATGATCCCAGGGTCCTTGGATCCAGCCACACAGGATCCCTGCTCAGCAGGGAGTCTGCTTCTCCCTCTGCTACCCCGCCACCATGCTCTCTCTCTCTGAAATAAATAAATAAAATCTTTAAAAAGGAAAGAAGGAAAGAAAGAAAGAAGGAAGTAGGTTCCTGTTCTAGGAAGGCCTCTCTTCCCCTGCAGGCAGAGCCCCCCTGGGCTTTCCCAGCATCCTCCTTCTGTCTCTCTCTGCCTTATCCATAAATGGCTAGGATATCTGTATCCTTCTCTGTATCCCCACCTAAACCAGGAGCTTCCCAAGAGCCAGGCATCACACAGTATGCTGTGGACACTGAAGGGATGGCATGGGAGGGTTTGGTGACTCAGGAATTGGCTGAAGGAGTTAGGATGCCCACCCCAGAAGGGCTGCCACAAGGGACCACTCTCTTCAGTACCCTTCTAGAGGTTGCGGCTCCAGGGGCAAAGGTAGGGGCTTCAGGAGGCAGGCTAGCTTCAACCCTGGCCCATCTGAGAAAGGACTTTTTGCTGGAATGGATGGCCTATGAGATGCTGAGCTCCCCATCAGAAGGAGCAATCAAGGAACCTGGACCCACATTTTGCTAGACAGGAAGTCTAGAGTCTGTGACTCTGCTGAGCCGGTGGGCTCTGCTCTGTGACAAACAGAGACAGAGAAGGAGCAATAATAGTGAAAACATAGGTGAGGCCAGCATGGCGGAGGGTGGGGGAGTGGGCACCAAAGAAAGAAAGTCTACAGAGTGCCTATTGTGTGTCAATTCCTTTCTGAAGTCCCCATGACTCAGCCAGCAGAACGTGGATTCCTGGCTCCAGATTCCTACCACCTTTGAACCACAGTGGCAGAACCACCCCAAGGTGTCAGGACCCTTAGGGGACAGGATAGTCTGGAGCAACCATTCCCACAGCCTTGCAGTGGGCTGCCACACAGTTCCCAATGTGGTGGGGGTAGGGGTGAGCTTGAGCCCTCTCCCCTGCCCCTGCCGGCAGCCTTGGCCCAGGACTGCATTTCTACTCAATGAGCTCAGTCCCCAGGGACACAGGACCTGGGGCCAGGCCAAGACGCAGCTGCTGGGCCCAGAGCCGATGACCAGGAACCTGAGAACGTGCCCTCAGCTTCTCCTCCCGGGACCACAGTCCTGCCCGCGTCACCAAAGCTGGGGCCAGGCCCTCATGCCCAGTGGGTCATGGGAGTCCAAGAAGGACCAGCAGGGGTGAGGGCTGCTGGCTGTGGGCCCTGGGCGAGAGTGGGAAGGCTGGACTCCAGGGGCCATTGGCTTTAGACCCAACCAGTTCTTTTGGACACTGCCTCCCTAGGGCCCTCTCATGCTCCAACCTCTATGGCTCCCCACTGCCCAGAGTGACACGGTCCTCACCTTACCAGCTTCACTTGTCTCCCAGCCTTCCCAGTCTTGGCACGCATTGTACCCACCACAGGAGCAACTTTCTCATTCCCTGAAGGCTCCTTTCACCTGGCATTTCACTAGGACCCTCCAGCTCTTCTCACATTCATTCATTCATTCATTCAACAAACCTTACCGACTACCTACTTGGTGTTAGGCCCTATTAAGGCAGAGGTGACAAAGCCAGAGCTGTATCCTGTCCTGATGGAGGAGACAGACCACAAACAAGAAGGCACACAAATAAGAACGATTGAGTGTGACTCAGGGGAAGGAGAGATTTCAGTGTTGGGGCGCAGGACAGTCCTCACTGAAGTAGAGGACATAACAACTAAGACCTGAAGGAGGAGAAGAAGCCAAGGAGGAGCAAACAGCCAGAGGAAGGGGGTGCCAGGTAGAGGGAATGGCAAGTGCAAAGGCCCAGCTAGAGGAAGAAGGGGCAAATGGATGAGAGAGGAACAGGGACGAAGCCAGGTGCTAGGTACAGAGGGAGTGAGGGGTGGAAGGTTGAGGAGATGATTCAGGCCAGGTCTCAAGGGGCTACAGGGTCTGGGATTCTATCACAAGCACGGTGGTCGCTGCTAGAGGGTTTTAGCAGGGAAAAGCTGATCTGACGGAAGTTGTAGAAGACCACTCTGGAAGATCTGATTTCTTCTCTCCCAGGGAGTTGGCCCTGAGGCTCCACCGTCTCCTCTGGCCTCCCATGTGATCCTTCTTGGCTCCCCATCATTCTGAGCTCTGTGGGCATCTGCCCAGCTTGCTGCTGAATCCTCAGTGTCTAGCAGTGAGTCTGTTTCACAGTAGGTCGATGAATGGATACACCAAGCACCTCTCGGTGCAGAGAAAGACCCAGAAGCTGGGACCCGAATGTGCCCAGTGCCAGCCCTTGAAATGTCCCCATTGAATCAGGGCTCGGTCACAGGCAGGGATGGGGGCTGGTAGGGCTTCTCAGAGGAGGAGAGGGGGCAAAAATTGAATATGGAAGAGAGTGAAGAGAAGGGAACTCACTTCAATTGAGAAGCTACAGGCCCTGCAGTTCTGGACAAGCGAAAGGGGAGGATACCTCCCATGCCTTATGGAGATAGAGGGTGGTTTCCTTGTCTTAGGACCCTCCATTGGGTGGGACACCCACTGGATGTCTAGGCCTCATGGACCCTGGGCTCAGGCCACTCTAATCTTCCAGACCCCATCTCCTCCTGCTCAGGTCTGCACCATGATGCTCTGATGTCCCCTGCCTGTCCTTGGCTCCCTAGCCCTTGAAGTTTGTCCTTCCTGCAGGTGTGGCACCTGTCCTCCTGCTTCAGAAAAGGGGAAATGCCTCCCCCAGGGCTTTTCATTACTTCTTCCCTTGACCATAGGTTGAGGTCTCTTCCATGATAAGGCGAAGTTTGCAGAAATCCAGAGCAAATGCTCGTCTCACAGTCTCACATTCCCCAACCCCCACCCCCTCACTCTTTCCCCTGCTTCTCTGCACATGCCTGGTTTCATTCTTTCCCTTCTCCCCTCCACTCCATGCCCCCAGACGCTGACCTCTACAGACTGCATCAATGGACGGCCTTGTCTTCTCGCTGCCAGGTGGGTTTGGCCAACAGAAGGCACTGGCAGAAGATGAAGCCAAAGGAGAGAATGGGATATTAATCCTCTTGCATCCCTTCCCATAGGGTCACCTCAGGGGTTGTATCCCTTGACCAAAGGCCCTGTGCACATAAATCTACCCCTTGGTTCTAACATTCTTCTTTCCCCTTGTCTGGTCAGGGAGAACTGGGAGATGGTAATGGCTCTCCATGGGTGCTTACCCCTTTGGCTTCCCCAAACCCTGCCCCCTGTATATAGTCCCTATAGCAAACCTGCCTCAAATTACCCCCACTGGAATGTGCCACTTATCTCCCCTAGGCTCCCAGCTGGGGTCCCCATGCTTCCCTCCTCACTCCTGCTGAAGGGTGCTCAGAACATCCAAGTCCTGTATCCTCAGCCGCCACTCTCAGATGCCCCCCGCAAGATGTGCATGGCTCAGTCCTATCTGTGCGCTCCTCCTTGACACCCCCCTCCCTCACCGCTGCGGGGCACCATGCTTGCCTGCTTTGCCTCCTAACTCTGTGGTTTCTCTGCTCTGCCTGTCCCTTAGGTGTTGGGGCCCCAAGGGCTCTGTCTCCAGTCTTGTTGTCTGCTCTGTTCTGGGGAGACTTAATCCTTACCCAGCTTCGGCATCCCTCTGCCCCACCACACAGACAGGTCGCTTGGCCATCTTTGTCTTTAACCCACAGATGCATCAAAGTCCTTGCCCCAGGGATTCAGGCCCCTTAGACTGAGCATGACCTAAACCTGCTTCTGGTCTTCCCCTTGCATCTGCTCCTCACCCAGAACCTAGATTTGCGCCTCACCCTTTATTGTCTGAACCATGCCCATCCTCTTTCCAGGCCTCTTGACCCTCAGTCTTCCCCCTCTGGTCCTTCCCCCTCACCATCCCCAAGTAAGATTCGAAGCACGCAAATCTGTCCGGAACCCTCCCCTACTGGCGCCCATCCTCCTGGGGATCAAGCTCCCCGCCCGCCCCATGTTTGAAGTCCTCTGCAATCTTACATCTTCCCATCCCAAACTTTCCCCCAGTCTCGCAACATAATCAGCTGTGCGTGGAGGCTTGGGTGGGTTGGAGCACACCCTTGTAGGGTTTAGCTCCAAGGCTGCCTCCTCCGGGGAGCCTTCCCTCCCACTCCTCAAGTAAGCGCCCTGTGCCTTATTCGCCCGGAGCCGGGCTCGGGCTCCCCCGCCCCTCTGGTGCGCGGCCAGAGGCTTAGAGCTGGTAGTAGGGACAGAGGAACGAGTGACCGACTGGTGAAAGGTGATTCGGAGGCGGGAGCTCAGAGCACAGAGAGGGAGTTGCCGGGCCTGGGAGGGGTCTCAGCCGGAGCCGCTCCCCCTCACCCCCCACCCCCGGCCGAGCCCTCCCGATCCGTTCTCGCGCTTGAAGGGTTGCGCGGGCCGAGCCCCTCGGCCGGGAGAAAGGCGCGCCAGGATTGGCTCAGGATGGGAGAGGAGGGCTTTGGCCGAGCCACGAGCCTCCATTGGCTCACTAGCCAGTACTCTGTCCAATCAGCGCGATTAATCTTCGCCCCGACCCCGAGACTCTGACTCCCGCCCGCCTGCCGCAGAGGCGGCGGAAGACGGCGCCTTCTAGTTGCCCTGGCAACCGTCAGCGGACCCGTCGCCCCGGCAACTGTCCGAGGCCTCCCGTCAGCCTTCGCCTGGGCCCCTTCAATCACCCAGACAACCGCTACCCGTTCCGGTCAACCATCAGCCCTTTCCTCGTCCCCCTGGCAACCGTCGCCAGACCCACCTCCCCCTGGACACACCGTCCTCGTCCTGCCCGCAGGCCTCCTCGCCCCAGGCTCCGAGATCGCGGGGTCCCCTTCCCCTCCCGCCCATCTCCTCGCCCCTAGGGGGCGCTGCTCTCACCCAGGCAGGGGGTGGGGGGTCCCGGCTGCCGTCGGGCCAAACGGGCCGCCGCGTGCAGGCTGTGCATAGCCCCCTGCCTGTTTCCCAGATCGCTCTCTTGCGTGGGACGGTCCAGCCACAACAGGGAGCTTTTCAAAATGCAAGCCATGTCCCTCCCCTGCTGAAAACCCTCCCCTGGCTCCCCTTGAGAATCAATCCAAACTCCTCGCAGCCCCTGGCGGTCTGGCTGTGTGGCCTCCTCTCCTCCCTCGCTCTGCCCTAGCAGCCGCTAATCCCCCACGTTGTTCCTCCAGTAGCCAGTCTAAGCTTATTCCTGCCTCCGACCTTCCAATTTACTGCTTAGAAGCGCGTCCCCCAGCTAGGGAAGCCCTTCCGGAGCCGTCATACTCTCACATGGTTCTCTATGCCTGTTCTCTATCTCCACCACCGGGGCCTAGATCAGTGCCTGGCACACATGAAGGAGGAGAGGTAGGATGCTATGGTGGAGACAAGAGAGGACAGAGGGGGGTGACCAGCAGGCAGGCGTTAGCCAGGCTGGGCCGTCCCGTGAATAAGAGAATGTATTTCTGAGGCTGCCAGTCTCCAGAGAGCTTCATCACACGGCAGGTCATGACACCATCCCCAAAGGCCAGGCAAAAGCTGGGGAGATCGAAGTGCTGTCACCAGCCTGGGGCTGGATGGCTCACCCTCTACTTGTGCCGCCCTCACCCAGAGGCTGGAGCCGGAGGACCCCAGAAAGAATCAGGAGAAACTGGTTCATTTGGAGAAGATTCCCGGAGCTGGAGAGCCAGGCCTCAGACCTCAGATGATCATTCAAGGAGCTGGTCCCTTCCTGGGCTAGTCCAGAATCTCACACATCCAACCTAATGGAGCCTAGAGCCACTTTTCCATGGATCTGAGACAGGGGTCCCAAGGATCTCTCCCAGGCTGCAGCAAGAGAACTTGAGCTTACAAGGCCTGGAGTCACGGCTGGGCAGAAGGTCGTGGGAACTGCTCAGGGTCCAGCTAGACCAGAGTCTAGACACCCAGCTGCTGGCACATGAGGGTCCTCCCTCAGGGAGCTGGTCAGGAGCCCGGTGTGGGTACCCCTATTCTAGGAGCATGCCCCTTGGCACTGTCCAGCGGAATCCCTTATACTGCTGTGGCAACTGAGCCCTTGAAGGATGGCCAGAGTGACTGGGGAACTGAATTTTTAATTGATTTTCTTTTAGTTACTTTACATGTGAACTGAAGCAGCCAGATGTGGCTGCCAGCACCCTATCGGACACAGCAGCATTTAGCCGAAGACTCGGACTGCAGAGGAAAGCCAGGGACAGGAAGGTCAAAAGTCTATGTTTGGTGCTGCTCCGGGGGCTGACGCTGGCGAGAAGAGTGAGGCCCCAGGGGAGGGGAGAGGTAGGACGCCCCCCATCTAGCTCCACGAGGAGAGCTGCCCCTGGTTCTCCAGGATCGAGGCACTTGTTCACCTGTACACACATGCACACCTGGTGCGAGCCCGTGGGCTGGTGCGCCTGAGGGCCTCCACAGACACCCTTGGGTGCAGCCTCGAGTTCCACGCCCGTCCGTGCACAATCCAGGAGTCCACCCGCGTACATGTACTGTGGGGTCTCCTAGGTGCACACAGGCCAGCGAGTGAGGGCCATTAGTCCAGCAGGTCTTGCAAGAAGGCCCACATGTACTCATGCATCTCCCCAGGGTTGCTCTGTGGGATCCAGTGCCCCACGCCTGGCAGGATGTGGGCCTCCAGCCGGCCGGGCACAAAGCGACTGCTGATGGCTCCTACCAGCCCCTGCTCAAAGTAGGTGTCCTTCTCTCCCCACAGCAGCAGAGTGGGGGTGGCAAGCTCCTGGGGTTCCAGGGGGAAGTTCCTATGGCCAAGACAGGGACAGACAGAAGAATGACGGCCCCAACTCCCTGCCCCCACAACTCTCCTGAGCTTTCCGCCCTGGGTCTGTTCTCACCTGAAGAGGTTTCGGTAGTAATTGAGGGGCCCAGTGAGACCACCGGGCTGTGAGAAGTCATAAAGGAAGGCCTCAAGCTCGTTGGGGGTTAAGTGTGGGATGCCTCTCTTGCGGTGTGTGAGGGTGGTCTTCAGGATCTGGGTACACAACAGGACTGTGGTTGCAGTGCCCCGCCTGCGCAGGCCCAACCCCCTAGCCTCCACCTACCACCAGCCTGTGCCCCACTGCACCTGGAAGTCAGACATGGACAGTAATTTCTCAGGCAGCCAGGGAAGCTGGAACAGGAAAACGTAGTTGGAACGGAAGAACTGGCCGATGTGGTGTATAGAATAGTCTGGGGGCAGGGGAAAGGCAGATGTGAGGCCTAGGCCCGGGCCCAGGGTGGCCCCACACCCCTGCACACCCAGGTCAAGCACACAAGATGTGCCAACACTCAGGAATGTCATCACTGCCTGCCTGAGGCCCTGAGGATACTCGACATTCCTCCCGGCCTGGGTACCAGCTTCCCTCCCTGCCCAGTTGTCACTGTGCCCACAAAACGGGGGCCCCTCCCGCCGCAGCTCCCAGGAGCCCCCAGAGCCATTGGTGTGCTTCGCCTGCCCAGGTCTGGATGCATTTCAACATTTACTGAGCACCTAGGACCTGTTTAAAACCCTGGAGACAAAGCAGTAAAAGAAATGGGCAAAACTCCCCGGCCCCTGGGAGCTGACAGTCTAGAGACAGAGAGAGATGAGAAAAGTCAACAAAAAGGGACGGAGAGAGGGAGAGAGAGGGAGAAAGAGAGAGAAAAAAGATGAGAGGCCATGTCACTATGTCACTTTGACTGCAATACTGGGAAACAGAATCAGGTGAGGTGACAGCATCTCACGCTATGGTAGTTGCTTACTTATCTATACCTTCCTTGCTAGAAGAAAGGCATTTAACCTCTCCTGCCTTAGCGTCCCTCAAGTGGACCACGAAGATGATAACACTTTCACCTGCTCAGGAGGCTTGTGTAGGTTACTGTTTTCGAGCTCCTCGTCAGAGCAATGGTTACCTGCGGGCGCCCCAGACACTGAGTCACTCCTACGTGTGCTGTCACTGACTGCAGGTGGGGAGTGGTATGTGTGTCCCCAGCCCCTGGGGAAGCACAGACACAGATACAGGCACATCCCAGCACCCTGGGCTCCCCAACACACCTTGGTACACAGACATGGGGGCAGCACTGACAATTACCATCCGCTCGACCAGAGATGGGTAGTAGATGGAGAAATTCCAGGCGATGAGCGCACCCCAGTCATGGGCCACCAGGATACACCTAGAATAACCTGGGGGGCCAGAGGAACTGGTGTCAGCGAGATGCCAGGGAGAGGTGAGGCAGGGGGAGGGAGGCCAGGCCTGGGAGGGGGTCATCCTCACCCAGGCCCAGGATGACATCCTGGATGTCTGTCATCAGCAGGTCCATGGTGTAGCAGTCTACATCCCCAGGGGCATCTGAGGAGCCGTATCCCCGTAGGTCCACAGCCACCACGTGGAAGCGGCTCTGGAACTCCCAAAGCTGGTATCGCCAGGAGAACCTGTCAGGCGGGTGGGGAGGGAGGTTGTCAGGGTCCTCAGGCTGCATCTCCATCTCCACCCTATGCCCAGCAGGGGCCTTCACCTCCCCCGCCTTCCTGCCCTGGGCTTCCCAGAAACCAAGATGGGGGAACCCCAAGCAGAGGGCAAGGTCAGCTGCACACTGGATCCAAGACCTCTTTGTCCCATCCCTTCAGGGCCTCCTCCTGTAGACAGATCCCTGTCCTCGAGCACCCCATCTGGATGCTTTGTGCTCCCCGGTCTACCCAGCCCGTGTGCCCACCTTCTGGATGCCCTGGTGGTGCGAGCTCCATCTCCAGCCCCACCTCCGGGCTTGTGTGCCCCAGGAGCCTGGGCTTCAGACCTACCAGTTCTCTGGGAAGCCGTGCAGAAACAGCATGAGGGGCCCTTTGCCACGTCCGGCGGAGACATAGTGCAGGCGCAGGCCCGAGCTCTGGGGGACCGCACAGTCTGAGACCGGGGAAACCCTTCCTCGCTAGGCTTGAACACCCCAGCCCCAGATGTGGATTGAACCATTTGCTGTCTGCTCACCCCGTCCCCCCAGCCCCACAGGGCCCGACTTCCGGGCCCCTTGAACCCCCTCCAAGGCCCGAAGGCCACACACACCCCTCCCCGCCCGCCCCGGGGAGCGCGAGCGCTCACCTTGAGGGTCAGGAAGCAGTGTTGGCCCAGCGTGGGGTCGCTCACACAGGCGGGTGGGGCGCTCCGGGGGCGCCCGCAGCAGCCGCGTCGCGGCCGGCACAGCACGTGTGTGAGCGCGATGCAGCCATAGACCGCGGCGGCCAGCAGCGCGGCGGAGAACACGAGGCTCCACATGAAGGCGCGCAGCAGCTTCAGACTGAGGCGCGACGGCGCCAGTAGCGCGGTCACCACCAGCTCGGGCATGTCGCCGCGACCCGGGACCACTTCGGCGCTGCCTTCGGGGGTGTGGGCGGGGGGCGCGAGCAGCCGCACGGAGGCGGGACCCGGGCTGGGGAGCCCGCCGCCTTTGGTCTGGGGCCCCTCCGTGTCTTCCGGGCTTGAGGAACCCTCCCGGAGAAGAGGCGGGAGGCTTAGACCGAAACCGCCACGGCACACGACTCACCTAAGGGCCAGGTAAACACCTGGGTGCGACGGCGACAGGGGACAGGATGGGGTGCAGGGATGGAGCCTGTGAGGACGGGCTTCGGTGGCTGGGGAGGGGCCTTGGCGAGAAGGGATGCGAATTGCGGGCGGGGCCTAGGCAGGCTTGGGCGGGGCTTAAGAAGGAGGCGGGGTCTAGCAGGACTCCAGGCGCCGGCGGGTGGGGATCTGAAGTGTAGCGAGGGATAGATGTGCGGACTAACGAGCCGGGTACGGCGGAGTACCTGGGTGAAATGGGCGGGGCCTGGAGCCAATGGGGCGGAGCAATGCAGGGTAGGTAAAGCCTACGAGCCCGCAACTTGGACCCAATTTGGCCTAGAAGCGTTGCACGAGCGGGGCGTGGCTTAAGAGGTGGGCGGGGAGAGGGTGGAGCCCACACGAGGAGGGGCCTGAAGCTAGCCGGGAGAAGGCCCTAGGCTGGGCGGGGAGGGTTTGGGTGCGAGGGCTGGACCAATAAGCTGGAGGTGGGCCTGGGTCCGGGCCAATGAGACGGGGGGCGGGGCCGGAACCTAATATGGCGGGGCCGGTGGGCCCGGAAGCGGAAGGAGGCAGGTGGTGCCTTGGCTGGGATTAGGCGCGGGCGGTCGCCGCAAGCCGAGGAGGCCTGGGGGCCCCCTTCCACCGCCCTCCTAGAGCTCCCCGTCCTGGAGCGTGCGACCCTGTCCTTGGCCTGGCTGGGAGAGAACTAGCAGCACCCTCACCCAGGCCTGGGTCCAACGGCGGGTCCAGTAGCCTCGACCCCGCGCCGGCCTCCAGTTAGTCCAGCGAGTCCTTCGTCGGCCCGCCCCTACGCGGCTGTGATTGGAGGGCGGTGGTTATTGACGTGCGGGCCACAGGCAGCCAATCGGCAGGTGTTGAGGCGGGGGGCTCCGCGGGGGTGGACCAATGAAGACCGGGAGACTCTGACTTCTAGAAGGCAGGCCCGGCCGGGAGCCGGAGGACCAGGCCGGTTGAGCCAGTAGGGCTATCTGAAAGAGGAAGTAGGGCAAGGTCGGGCGAGAGGCCCGATAGGACCAGCTTCCTCCTCCTCTTTTGCAATCTTCCCCCAAGATCCTGAACATTTCAGGGTCACTCATGGGTTAAGCCGTGTAACACCCCTATTAAGTTTAGGTACTATTATCACATCTCTGTATTACAGACCACGAACCTGAAATTCCGGGCTTAAGTCATCTGCCTAAAGCCACACAGCTTGCTGAACAGGACTTACAGAAAAAAGCAACAATGTCAGGCTCCACCTCTACCTCAGCCCGGAGGCCGCCAACGGAATGCTTGTAGCTTTCTTCTGGTGATTATCCAGGTTATCTCCCAATCCGCTTGTGTGGCTATTTCTTGATGACCAATTTGGGGCATTAAGCATTGCATTGACTCCGTCATCACCACTGGACAGGCCTTACCTGTTTTTAGTTTTCCTATTGGTTTCCTTTAACTTTCAGCACTCCACTCATTGTTTCCATCACCTCCCACTTCTAACCTTACCTTTGTATTGTTCTGGCTGCTAAACATTACACTGTCCTGGGACCATAATTAAGTCTGCGGGTTCCTACATAAAGGGGAATGGTGGTTTATGTGGTTCCACTTCAGTAAACAATGTATCTCAGCCTCAGGTAGACAGCTATGATTACACAGCCAGTATTGTACAAAGGTTTATTCTCCCTGTACTTAGTACCTTTCTTTTCTTGCACGATTAGCCTGTATCGTAACTTTGGTTTCTTTTACACTTTCCATCAAATCAATTTTCCAACCACTGGATGATCCCGGAATCCCTCCCAAGCCCTCTAATCTGGCTGGACAGCTAGTGAGTGTCTGGGGATCGTCCTTCTTGCTCTGCTACACAAAACTGACACCACCCCCCTACCCCCAGTTCTACCCTCAAACAAAAAGACAGTGGTAGTCACAGGATGTTTAATTTTATATTCAGTACAAATGTTTATTTTTGCAATGAGAACTGCACAAAAAAAAAAAAAAAACCTTTAGTATATAAGTGAAAAGTCTACGAATTCCCTTCTACAAATGTCTAAAGTGTTTAATACAAGTCTCAGATTCACTGACATAATTATTGGCCAAGCGATCCGTGCATACAGTACAGTGGGGGCTTGTACACACCTCTTACTCTTGTATAGGACTAAGATTTCTTGTACTGTGGGAGGGAGTGGGAAATGGCCAGAGAAATTAAATAGTAGACCCAAGTTCTAAATTACAACCCAGTTAGAGAAACACCCATCAGGAAGGTGTGGAGAGGGCCATGGCAGAGTTAAATCTTTAGGAGGAAGGTGCAGACAAAACCATTTCTCCAGCTAAACAGTCGGACCCGGCCTGGGGAAGTTAACCAACAAAACACAGAACAGAAATGAGGGGGCGGGAAGAGACAGAAGAAACCCCAAAGAACCAAAATCTAAGTCCCACTTGAACCAGCACAGGGGCACAGGAGGAAGTGCCTGCCGGGGGGGTGGGGGCAGGGAGGCAACTGGGGGCCTCTGGCTGGATGCCTGAACCACACCCTTGCCAGGAGGTTTTGCAGATCCCAAACACAAGATACAAGGGCTTTTCTGGTTGATAAACAAAGGAGGAAGGGGTTAATAAACAGTGCTAGAAATGTTTGTGTTTCTGCACAAACGACAGACTTTCATCTTACATCCTAGGGCACTCTTAAGCGCCGCCCTTGCCTTGTGGCATGCTGGTGGGCACACCAGCAGCCACACGGCGGGCTCTCTTGGGTGGGAATGTGTGCGTCCGTGTCTACATGCGTGGGAGGAAAGGATCCTGGGCGAGGGGGAGGGGGGCGGGTGGGCGGGCAGTGTACACTTACCTAAGAACATCTGATTAACCCTGAGCTTAAATGAAAGGAGTAGTTAAGGTAGAGGCAGGTGAGGTGGGAGAAGCGGCAAGTCCTCTGGTGATCTAGGGACCAGGATGCAGGAGGGTGAGGGGCAAGAATACTGTCTGGAGTTTGGCCAGGCTCTGTTGCAGCATGTTACCCACCTAGAAGGCCAGGGTCCACAGGAAGAATGGGTACCTGGGCTCCCTGTCACAGCTTCAGCTCGGTCACGGGAGATGGGCTAGTTGGCCCTATGGTAGTTCTTGTACAGAGGTGGCTGGGGATCTGAGGGGGCCCCTGGGCCTAGCCTAGGCAACAGGTGGTTCACAAAGAAATGTCAGGAAGACGCCAGCATTAAAAAAGAGAGATGTGTTTATTCCATGATCAGTACAGACCAAATGCATATTCACCGTATGAAAGTCAAACCAGTCAGTGACTCCAGAGTTTGGCCAACACTGAGGCACCAGCGTCGTGGTGTAGAGTGGGTTCTCATGGCACACGTAACCTCACCAAGGGCTCCAATTATAAAATTAAAAAAAAAAAAAAAAAAAAAAAGGCGGGGGAAGGGGCAGCTGGCTAGTCAGGCTGGGTGGGGAGCCTCTACCTCAGGGGTCTGTGGCCCCCCAGCCCCCGGTGCCTGCCTTGTCCCCTGGCCCTTACTTTCCTGGTAAAAAAAAAACAACTCAAACAGATTTGACATTAAAAACAAATGGGGGGGGGAACATGGCTTTATAATTAAAAATAGACTAATAAAGTTTGCAACTGAGTAAAATATAGGCAGTTTTTTTTGTGTTTTGTGTGTTTTGTTTTGTTTTTTGTGGGTTTTTTTTTAAGTTTTTTACACCAGTTTGGTGGAGTCACCAACAAACTTCAAACAAAGATATGCCAACTATGTTCACTACACAGTACAGCCACGGTCACACACTACCCACAGCGCGGTGGCAGCCGCCGCTCAATGAGGAGACGATCACACCATTTCAGAGATAAGCAGTGCCATTGTGTCTGGAGGAGAAGAGAGAATTAAAAATAAAATAGAATCCAACAAAAAATATATATATAGGGGGAAAAAAAAACAAAAACAAAAACAAAAACAACAAAACCCAGAAACACAGGTGGGAAGGAACTGACTTTGGTTGGTGGCCTCACTCACTGGACGAGGCCGGCCCACACACGCACGTGTGACAGTCACCTCGCTCCAAATTGCCATGGACACACACACACCTCCACGGCACTATTCCCTTTTGCACAAGCGAACACTTACAGAGAGCGGCTCTCGATTAAAGGCTTGTGGGGGGAGGGGAGGGATGGGGTCTGTTCAAGGCAAAGTCAGTGCCAGCAAGGGGGTGGGCCGGCGCCCTCGCCCGCCTCCAGCTCACTCGGGCCTGCCCTGGCCTCCTGGGAGCGGGCGGTGGTGGCTGGGGTGTCGGGGAAGGACTCCTTGATGGGCAGGACGTCACGAAGTCACGTTCTTGGGGACAGAAAACCAGTCACGGCGGTGGCAGCAACAATGTCCTGTGTATACTGTGTAGACATTTGGCGGAGAGCAGGACCTCTGCCCCGCACGCGGGGACGCGCGGCTGGGGTGTGGCCGGCACTTGCTCGTGGAGAGGCGTGCTCTGAGCTGACGTCCTGTGAGGGGGTGGTGGGTGGCAGGACGTCCGGCTGGCTGTAAGGCAGACAGGCTCTGCGATCCTCAGCTGCCCGTCAGGCCTGCCCCGGGCATAGCATGCAGGAGGGCCAGGCCCGGAGACACCCCCTTGTCACTGCTACCGCCTCCACTGCCGCCCCTAACACTATGGAGAGTCAACGTTTTGCCAGAAAATCAAAGTCAGAAGTCACCTAGGTGCTCTCAGAAAAGATTTTCTTCAAATATTGACAATAGATCACTCTGGAAATTCATGTCAATGGTAGCTGCCATCTGGAGGGGAGAGGAGGGAGGGAGTGAGACTAGGTGTCCTGCCCTCACTTCAGCTTCCAAAGCCCCCCTCCCCCGACCTCCAGTAGTGGCTAGGCCCTCAGGGCCCACACCCAGAAACCTCCTGACACTGGGCCTGAGCCTGAGCCACCCGTGAGACCCCGAGGCCAGCACAGAGTGGCTGAGCAGGAGCTCTGTCCTGAGCCCCCACCCCAGGAGCTCCTGCTCACCCCACATGTCAGAGAATAACTGCCTTCACCCCAACATTCCCGGTCCCCTTTCCAAGCCCCTCCAAGGATGGACCCCTACCCAGAGGTCCCCTACTCACAGCTTCCCGGCGCCTTCGCTCCTGCTCCCGCTTTCGGGCCAACTCCCTTTGTTGGTCCAGCATGGACTGGGGCTGGGAGCTCTGCGCCTGGGGGGCTGCGGCGGCGGCCACGGCGGCGGCCTGCTGCTGCTGCTGCTGCTGCTGCTCCTGCCGTTGCTGCTGCTGCTGCTCCTGGCGCCGGCGGGCCTCCTCATGGGCTCGCCGGGCCTGCTCCAGCGCATCCTCATCCTCTCGGCTCCTGAGCAGAGCAGAGCAGAGCTGCCGGTCAGCACCGGGGCAGCGCCAGCCCCAGAGGCCCCAGGCTGCCTGCGACCCCAGCCCACCTCATGCGCTCCTGCCGAAGCCGCTCCTTCTCCTTCTCTGCATGCTCAGCCTGCGCCTTCAGGGCCTTCTCGCGCTCTTCCTTCTCCCTGGCAGCGCGGCGGAACTGCTCGAAGCTGTCACTCGAGGACTTGGCGGTGGAGGATGGGGTGGTGGGATGCTTCTGCACCAAGCTAGCCCAAGAACCCATGTTCTTGATTTTCAAGTCCTGACAGACAGAGAAACCACAGGGTGAGTGAGGGGTCCTGCCGCACCTGGACTCCTCCAGAGAGGCCCAAAGCCTGGGGGCACATCGCCCTCCCTCAAGGTGCTTCCCTGTCAACGGAAACACTTTGTGGACTCACTGTTCCTACCTTTTTGGGTGCAACTGGCGTCTTCGGCTCCTGTTTCTGTTTGTCCTTGTCAGAGGTCCCTGGTGGGGGCGCATTCTGCTCAGGGGGCCGGATCACAGGCCTCCCGACATCCACAGGCTTCATCTCAGGCCCTGGAACACAAACAGCTTGTGGGCCAGGGCCAGGACCCTCTGCCCCCAGCCCCTAGGCCCAGCAGGGCAGAGTCAACCAGACCACAGAAGGCTTCCATCCAGTGTGGGTCAGAGGCAGAGGGCACTCACGTTGGGGCAGGTGAACGGGCGCCTTGATGCTCTCTGGGTGTTTAGGGGGCTCTGGCCGCAGTGAGGGGCTGAAAGGCTCGCTGCGAATGATGGGTGAGTGGATCTTCTCCTCCTTTACCACGACCAGGGGCTGGGGCTGGACCACAGAGGCTGCACGCAGCTCCTGGGAGGGCACAGGCACAGTGGCCGATGAGGCAGGTGGGTGCCTCTGGCACTGGCCCACACGTGGCCCTTGGGGCTGTGGCCCAGCCCTGTCCTTTACCTGCTTCTTAGGCTGAACGTTTTGCTGGGGTGGCGACTGGTGGGTTAGGCTCTGGAACGGTGGCATCTGGGGGGAATGTATCATAAGCGGGGAGGGGGCTTCGCGGAGGTGACCTAGGAGAGGGGATAAGCATGTCAGCAGAACTCGTGTCAATGTCACTGGCCTGGCCCCAGCCAGGTGCCTCCCTAACCTGGGGAGAGACCCACACTGCCTGAGCCCTAAGCACATCAGGACCCTAGCTCTGTGTACAGCAGGGCTCTGTGGAGCCATGAGCTCAGTCCTGGTGTCTGATGTCCCTGTGTGTCAGAATCATCAGGAATCTTAGAGAAGTGCAGATCCTGGTATAGTTGGTCACAGGTAAGGTCTGGGCCTGAGTACTTTTTAAAAGCTTTCCAGACGGCTCCACGCATAGCCTGGGTTAAATACAAAAGACATCAACAGGACACCTGGGTGGCTCAGTTAGTTAAGTGTCTGCCTTTGACTCTGGTCATGATCCCAGGGTTCTGGGATCGAGTCCCAAATCGGGCTCCCTGCTCAGCAGGAAGCCTGCTTCTCCCTCTCCGTGCCGCTCCCCCTCATGCACACATGTTCTCTCTGACAAACAAATAAAATCTTTTTTTTTTAAAGATTTTATTTATTTATTTGAGAGAGAGAGATCACAAGTAGGCAGAGAGACAGGCAGAGAGAGAGGGGAGGAAGCAGGCTCCCTGCTGAGCAGAGAGCCTGATGCGGGGCTCGATCCCAGGACCCCGAGATCATGACCCGAGCTGAAGGCAGAGGCCCAACCCACTGAGCCACCCAGGCGCCCCCAAACAAATAAAATCTTAAAAAGACAGCAGTAACCTTACAAAGACAGCCTGGGCTCCCAACTATCCGTGTATATGGCTTAACCTGCCTGAATAGATGAATGCTTTGGACCTTGGACTGGATCCACAGGAGACCGTCCCCACACAACTCAGCCTGCAAGCTGTTCACAAGGGGGATGCCTGGAACTGGCTGGCACCACAGGAGAGCTGGTAGATCAGGTCCTCTGCTATGGTTCTTACAGGAATTGGGCCAGCCCACCCACCTTCCTCAAACCATAGGTGGGGTGGGTGGGAGAGTAAAGATCCAGGCAGCCACAGGGTCAAAGTTAACCTGGCACAAAGCAGGAGCCTGGAAAGCACCATCAAAGCACTTAGGTCTGACGCCTCAGCTTCACTGGTGAGAAAACAGCTCTATGGTCACAGTTGCTAAGTCCTGCCTTTGACTCCTCTACCTACTCTAGCATGGAAACACCCTCCTGCTTTAATCCCTGACATGTCTTGGCCAGCTCCAGCATGGGACAAGCCACACTCATCCACAAAACAAAGCCACCTCTCTCTGCAGTGCACTTGCTCCTGGTCCTGCCTTGTGCCTCACACTGAACAACCTAACCCAAGCTCTGCATGCAGGCCCTTCCACTGACCTCCTCCAGATGGATGCCAGCTGCTATCTGCCAGCAGAGATAGCAACACCCATGGCCCTCCCCCAGCCCCTCGGGCCTGGCAAAGACCACAACGCCTCAGGTATGGTGGACCCTCCCTGCCCATCTCTCTAAAGCCAGAACTTGCTTCTAACCTCAGAAAAGCAGAACAGCTGCTCAAAGACAACATGGCAGTGAAGACCAGCACACACCTGCAGCTTGGTCCCCAGCCCCATGTAGCTGGTTTCTCCAGCCTTGGTGCTGGGGGCCCCAGTCCAGGCATAGGGATCTGCAGGCACACGGTAGTGACACTCTCTTGTCTGGGGTGGCTCCCTCAGCAGTACCTGCTGAGGCCTGACCTGGGTGATGATAGGCAGATGCTTGGATCTATGATTTATAGGTATCACCCACATACCACTGGCTTCATCCAACAGCAGCTAAAGGGGAGCCCAGTGGCTCAGGGGTAGTGCCTGCGAGCTGGCCAGGTGCCCAGGGATGTACCTCCTTGGGACTCCCTGTGACCCACCCCAAGCTACCGCAGGCCACAGGAGCTCAGGGTAGGTGGGCCTGGAGACTCACAGCATAGGTTGTCAGAGGGAACTTGTCCCATCTCGAGAACTAGCTCTACTGAAGGCATCTCATCTGCTCATCACTGGAAAGGGAAGCCTGGCCTTCCTTAAGGGTGGAAACAGGCACAGCTGCACAGGTGCTGAGACCAGGACCGGCACCAGCACCAGTCTTTCCCAGGGAGGACAGCCAGTTGTTTTTGGCTCAGGGCATCTAATAATCCACTTGGCACCTGGCAGCTTTTGCTAGGTTTCAGAGCAGTCACAGCCCAAGATCGACAGCCTTGTTCAATCTGCAGGCGGCACCTGCACTCCCTAGCCAGGCTACATGGTCTGCACTGCCAAGTCCAGGGGCCTCAACCCTGACCCTCACATGTCACCACACCATGAGGGACTGACTGGAAAAATTCCCTTGCTGAGGCTGGGACAGTTTGGTCACAAACACTTAGAAAATAAGAGCCAGGAAAGGCAAGTGGGCGTGGCCTGATTAACACTGTCGACAGAAAAAGGACAGCCTGGATCAGTGTGGAGACCGGGAGCAGGAACAGGAAATGGCTGCCAGTTACAACCCAAGCTACCTTTCAGCTTTAGCCCAATTCTCTCCCATGAGGTCCTGACTCCCACCAGGTAAGCCTCGGTGAGAGCAGGGCACCTGTTCCTACAAGTTCCCCAACAGCCCCCTGCTGCCCAGGCCTGCCCCTAGCTCTGCCTGGACCTCACTCCCCACCCTGTTTGTTGTATTAGCTCTGGCTCACCCTCTGCTCACCTCCTCCAGGAAGCGTGCCCTGACTTCCCCACCTAGCAGGATCACGATGTACTGTGAGCTCCAAGAGGACGAGTGGGGACCTTGTTCCCAGTCATCCAGCTACAAGTCAGGACAAACCCCAGATAACAACGTATGAGAAGCACCGACCCCCCCTTTAGCCACTTCTGCAACTAACCCAGAGCCTTTAAGGTGGGGCTCTGAATCCACCTCAGCCGAAAGTATGAGCTGACCAGTCTCGCTTCTTAAAAGACAAAATTCTGGGCCCCGCATCAGCCTCCGCAGAGCCCCGGGGCAAAAGCCAACTTACCAGTTGAATAGGGGTCCGACTTGTGGTGCCGGGGAGAAGGGTGATGCTGGATGACCTGCTGAGGCTTGGCGGGCTGTGGCGGCGGCGGCTGCTGGCCCGGGGGCGGGTGTGGGGGCTGCTGGCCCGGGGGCGGGGGGGGCTGCTGGATGTGGGTAGGGAACTGCATGGGCTGCATGTGCACGGGCCGTGGCGGGGGCTGGTGCTGCTGCTGGGGCGGAGGCTGTGGCTGGGGGGGTGGTGGCGGTGGCTGTTGCTGTAGCTGCTGCTGCACTGAGGGGTGAGGTGGGGGGGGCAGAGGGGGTGGGGGCTGGGACTGCACCTTCACGGAAGGGAGTAGTGGTGTGGGGGGCTGCACCTTCTGCAGCTGCTGCAGGTAGAGCTGCATCTGCATGGAGGTGAGGGGTGGGGTGGTTGGCTCTTCGTCCTCCTGCAATAGCACTTGGGGGGGCTGAGCCATGGGAGGCTGCGGGAGAAGAGGTGGCTGGGCCAGGGCAGGCGACACGGCCGGGGGCCGGGCAGGCTTGGGGGGTAGGGCGGCGGCTCGGTTGCTGGGCCGTGATGGCTGCTGGGGCAGCGCGTTGTGCAAAGCTGGAAGGACACGATGGCGTGGCGGTGAGGCTCACAGCTTCTGCACCCTGTGACCCCAGCATTCCTGCTCCATCGTGACCTCCTGCCAGTTTCCCTCCAACTAGTTATCTCACTCGGCCCTCTTTTTGCTTCCCACAAACTCCAGAATAAGAACAGTTTACAGAGACATCTACAGGATTGGGCTCCCGACCGCTGCCATTCTGCCCTGCACTCTGCACCCGACCTTCCTCCCTTCCCTTCAGCTGCTCCCTATTTTCACACTTGCCCTTCAGGTCTCAGAGTAGGCCTTCCCTGAATCCCCCAGGGGTGTGTGTGTGTTTCCCAGCATCTCCATCCTCAACCTGGAGCTGGGGTGGTGGCGGGAAGGGGGCGCACACATCTTTTTTTCCATGTCACACAATGCTTGGCCCAGGAGAAACGAGTCAGTATCTTCCGTATCGAGACACTAAACAGAAGAGCCTGTGCCTTGGTGGCTCACGGTGTCCTTAACAGCTCAGGGAAGCCACTGACCTCCCCTTGGAGGCAAGACAACTCCAGCCGAGGTGTGGGTTCCACAGGTTGCCCAGAGTGCCTAATCACAGTGAAAGAGCAGGATGGAAGGGGGCCTCCCCGCACCTCAGCAGGTGTGGCTGCAGCTCACCTGGAGGAGAGACCACCGAGTGCTGGTTGAGATGAGGTGGAGTGCTGTGCTCGGGCGGCTGGGGCAGGTGGGGGGGCAGCTCGGGCTGCGGCAGGTGCAGGATGGGCTGGGTGAAGTGGCCGATGGGGTCGAAGACGCTGCCTGGGAGCTGGGGCTCCAGGACGGGCACCTGGGTGGCGATGAAGGGAGGAGGCGAGGACTTCATCGTGGGGGCTGCCTGCGGCGGCATGGAAGGTGGGGGCGGCGGGGGTGGGGGCTGCTGCTGCTGCTGTTGCGGAGGTGGAGGCGGCGGGGGCTGCTGGGGCGGCGGCGGGGGCTGCTGGGGCACGGGGGCCGGGGCCTGCTGCATCTGCTGATGGTGGTGGTGATGGTGCTGCAGACAGACAGGCTGGTGTCAGGCAGGTGGCACACACCTGGGTACCCTTAGGGCCCATGAGGGCAGGTGGCCACTGCTCACCTGCTGGAGGACACCCCTGAGACCACGTACCTTCTTCTGCTCCCTCCCAGGGTGCCCCTTCTTTTTTGACTTCGGAGCCATCTCTGCAGAGGGAAAGAGAAGGTGGTGAGGCTATGGGGAGAGGACTGTGAGCTGGCCTCGGAGGCAGAGCAAGGAGAAAACAGAGGCGAAGTTCAGGAGAAGGGTCGGTGATGGTGACTGGGCGGGTAGGCGGGTTCTGTCTGGGATGGGAGCTGGTCTCAGGGAAAGGGAAAACGTGTGGAGTGTCACCTACACATTTGCCTGCCGCTTTTCCTAGTGGGGGGCATAGTGAAAAGCCTCCCTGCCAATTTCCAGACCACCAGCTGGCTCCATGAAAGGATGACACCCGGGTAGACTGGGAGCTGAGCTATAGACACCTCCTTGCCCAGCGTCTCCCCCTACTTGCTGGTCAGACGCCACTGTGGTGACCCAAGTGTCTGCACCCCAGCCCACTTTGCTGTGGAACAATCGTGACATTAGAAATCATCAGCTCCATTTGATGGATTAACCAAGTGAGACTCAAAGAGAAATTAAGGCACTTGCCCCTGTCACACAGCTACGGAGTAACAGCATGGTGGCCTCCAACTGCACTGCCCTCTACGCGGGCTCCTTCCCATCCTCCCAGGGGAAGCCGAGATGCACAACTGTGGGTGAGAGCACGCAGTGGGATTGCCCCACGCCAACAGGCCTGGCCGCAGAGTGAGCACTGTGGGGAGGGCAGGACGGAAGGAAACAGGCTGGTCTCCCAGGAATGACCAGCAGGAAATAGGGAAGGTGCCCACCACCACTGGCCAGCAAAACGAGGCCACCAACCAGCAACCCTGTCCTCTTGGGAGACCAGCCTCTGATAAGTCCCCGTGTTGGGACACAGCCACCGCAGGGACCCTCCCTGCCGTGTGTACCCTGGTCCCTCAGGGGCTGATGGCTGGTTGCTGCCGTCGTTGTGGACGCATCCAGGGTGGGCCTGCCCTGCAGAGAATGCGCAGGAGCCAGCACACGCCACCTCGGGACCTGCTCCACAGATCTGTGCTAACCATCTCTTGCCAGGTGTTCGTCCCTCACCAATACCAGCTGGTGTGCAAACCCCAGAGAGGGAGAGGAGAACCCGTCGGTAGCACTCCTGGGCTAGGAAATGATGAAGTCACCAACCAGGTGGGAGGTGTGACCCGTGGTGCCTTTTGAATTCCTGTCACCAAGAGACACCTCATGGCTTTGCCTGGCATTCCCTAAGCTCCTTGCCAGGGCGCCGGCTCTTGCTGGTGTTGGGAGGACACATGCTTTGCTACCTCCACTTGCAGCTGCTTCATGGAGGGCTGAGCTAAGCTTCTTGAGGTGCACAGCCACAGCGTACAGTGTGCTACCAAAAGGGATGGGAAGGGACCTCGTGCCCTGCGAGAGCTCACCACTCCATGCAAGAGACAAGACAGTGTGACACAGACCTCAGAAGCTACAGACACACGTCCTCACACAAATGGCAGCAACCGAGGATGTCTGGGACACGCGAACCATATGCCCAGCCTCACACCTGGACACTGGAGATGCCAGGATACAGGGTTCAGGGCCCTTTTGGTCACAGCAGGAAACCAGGTGAGAGGAACCCTCTTGTGGGTGGGATATATAAAAGGGGACAGTTTGAATGACTTGCGGGATTAGGGCCATGGAGCTGGCAGCTGGGGGGGTAAAGGAGGCACACTGAACTAGAGAGCTGGGAAGCCCAGGACCAAAAGGACCTGGGGGTATGTGCTGGGGGGCAAGCACGGTATACAGAGGCCACTGAGCTGAAGGGAGCAAGAGGAAGGGGCTGAGGGTCCCTCCAGGATGGGTACCTCTCCCAGCAGATTCCAGTAACATACACTGAAGCTCGAGGCAGGTTGGAACAGCTGCTCACACACTGGGCAGGCCTTTGGGAGACTGGGCGATCGGAAACTGGAGTAAGAAAGGGGCCAATGGGTAAAGTCTGACCAGGAGAAGAGACCGTGTTGTGGGGAGACAGCTGGGGTGGCCTTCCCTCTCATGGCCCCAGGGAAAGCAGTTTTATCCACCATAAAGGAGGGATGGTGGCTCTGAGCCTTCACTATCTCCCCACAGCCGCGGAACAGAGAGGCTCACATGAACACTCATGGGAACAAAATGCAGTAGGGTCCCAGCAGCTCCAAGAGCGGCTGCCTTGGAAAGTGTCCCAGATCCAGGTCTCCATGAGGAAGTGCTGGTGAGAAGGGGGCAGGCACAGACTGGGAGAACCAGTGGGAGGTGTATAGCAGATCTCTAGGACCAGAGGATACTACAGCGGCCGGCAGTGGGGACCAAGGGGTGCTGGAGCCTGTTTGGGACAGCTGCATCTGGCTCACATGGCCCGAGCCTCCTGTCGGAGTTACTGGTAGGAAGACAAGACAGGAAGTGCACAGCTTCACAACACACCAGCCCCAAGACACCCCACACAAAACTCTCTAGAAAGGGTTACATGAAGATGGCCTCAAATACTGTGTGATCTTTATTCCATGAAAATCTTGAACTCAACACAAATTTAATCTTTACATAGGATGATAATTGTACAAAGAATTAAAACGTTTTTCGTAAAATCTGATTAAAACACTGATTCCACCCGCCGCCGCCCCCCGCTCCCCAAGGGAAGGAGACAGGATTGAGAGAGTAAGGGCAGGGCAGAGGCACAGGCCACCCACCCCTCCTACACCAACTCCTCAGGACCCTGGCAGGCCAGCTGGTGTGTCAAGGTCCAGTTGGCACGTCCCCCTGCCTGCACACAGGAGGCTGCCAATAAGGAACGGGTACTGCTCTCTCTGCTCTATTACTGGGGCACTGGGCACAGGTGCCGGCTCAAGTCTAAAGATCAAGTTCTCTGACAGATGGAAACCTCACGGGCAAGGAGGCCAGGATCCACAGACAGAAAGGGCGCAAAGACCCTGCAGGAGAGCTGGCCTGTGGCTATAGCTGGTACGCACCAGTGTGGGAAGGGGTGGGGCAGCACACAGCCCGACACTGTGGGAATCCAGGCTGCCATTTGTTCCAAGACAGCAGAATCTTCCCAGAAAGACAATGCCAACAGCTTCCCAACTGTCCTGTGGGAATCTCCGGGCATGAAGCCCCCTGGCTCCAGCCAGGCCAAGCTGCACTGGGAACACATCAGGCACAGGCCAAAGGGCAGCTCAAAAATAGTCTGTTTGGCAAATGGAGCTTGACTGGAAATCAACTGGCCAGAGGAACTTGCAAACATCACTGCAGGGCCCTGGAGGCTCTGGAGGGGCTGGATCTAGAACACAAAGCCCAGAGGAAGGGTCCCAGGGTTTTTGCACAGGAGGTGGGCAGTGCTTGAGAGCCTGCTGATGGTGAACTACATGTCCTCAAACTTGCTTCCAGCTCCGGAAGGCAGGCTCCAAGATGCCAGGAAATTGCTACAGGCCTTGAAGAGATACACACTAACTACACTTTTAAAAAAAGGAGGGGGGAGCACTCCCTGAAACACAGATGCTGTTCCTTAGGGGACTTTTCATCAGACAGTTTTCTGCTGAAATGCTGGATTCATGACCAAAAAAGGGCCGTTATTTATTTTTAGAGCAAAAAATCCTATTCAGTGCCTCTCAGAGGGCTTGGATGATGCAGCTACCCCAGCCTACCCTAGCCCTGGTGGCTGTCATTATTCTAGGGCACTGAAGAATGGGAGGGAGTTTGCACTGGCAACACCCCTCAGAGATGTGCACGGAGCAGGCCCTGGGATTTGGATGGCCTCACTACAGACTGGTCCAGTGCTCTGGGTTTGAGACCCCTTTCTTGTCCACTAGCCCAGCACCCCATCCTTCTGGGGACAGGAATCATGGACTCAAGGGCTAGGTCAGCTGGCTGTACGGCTGTTTCTCCTCAAGTGCCCCTCGGCAGGGACCCTCCTGAAAGCAGCTCTTGACCACTGCAGCCTGCTTCTGATTACTTGGGAGGGACAGGGAGGCAGCCCAAGAGGTACTTTCCCCTCTGTGACTTTAGGCGAAGAGGCCAAAAAAGTTGGGAAAATGCCCAAGAGGCAACAATGGGAACAATGAAAACAGAAGGAAGACTCCAGGGTCCTGGGAGTCAGCTGTAGCTGGTGACAGCCTCCAGCTGATGGAGCCTCACACGCCACCAGAGAGAGGGCATGCTGAGGGACAGCCCCATGAGCTCCCAGGCTCAACCAGGCTTGCCCCGAAGGCCCCTGTTCCTCACTGGGGAAAACTCTAGATGTTAAGAGTGTTCTTCCTTAGGCTGAATGAGACTTTCCCTGGCCTAACACCATTTTAAGGTCCAGGAGGAAAGTGGTCAGAATTCAGACAAAGAAGGAGGGATGAAGAGAGAAAACATACTTGTGATGGGGCCTTGCACACGGAGCAGCACCACATGTATGTGTGTGCAGGGGGGGACTGTCATCACCCGCTGGGAGATGCCACCCACCGAGAAGACCCCAGACGACCAGGAAGGCTGGGCAGGACAGCCAGGCAGTCTTTACACAGGAGGCCCGGGTGGGCAGCCAAACAGGCAGCCTTCCCAGAGGCGGGACTAGGCGTGTACTGCTGGACATGACTAATCCACCCCGGGGGACAGGCCCAGGGCTCTGAGGAATTCCATAACTTGATGGAGTCCTGTCCCTTTCACAGAAGAAAATGGACTTAAGCTATAGCTTGCTGGGAAGGAATCTGGAACTGAAGACCGTTTTATTAAGAGTCCGTGTCCAATGATTAGGCAGGACCTACATAGAGGGAGAGAGAAACCAGTGTGAGAGAAATGGTGTGGAATGTACCATTCAAGTCACAAGAACAGAAGAACCACAGATCGAGCCAGCCTCCTGTGCCCTGCTGGCTGACAGGGCACGAGAGAACAGCGCTGGAGCCTAGGAGCCCTGCCCCCTGCCTGGCCAGCCACAGGTGGCAAAAGACCCACCTTCCTTTTACAATGGGCACAGTTCTGGCATATGTCTCCAAAACTACCCAGGGCCCTGTTTATGCTTCTATACAGAACAGCTGCTTCCAGTAACAAGTTCCACGTGCACCCTGAGCGCAGGCCGGCATTTCCTTTCCTAAAGGTCTTTCAGTGTGAAAGATGCCCTTGCCTGCCCTAATTGCCATTACTCCTGAAGACCAGCCAGGTGTGCCACACCTATCAGGCACCCCTGACTCTAAGCCTGCCCCCACTGGATCTGCTTTTCTGCACACTATCTCATGCAGGTGCTGCCAGCCCTTCCTCAGGGCCTAGACAGAGGTAAGAAAATCCCCCTGAAAAGGGCTCTGGAGTGCAGGACCTCCAGCAAACAGCCTCATTTCTGCATTCCTACAAACCCCAAGAAACCACCATCACCACAAAAAAAACAAAAAACCACCAAAACAACCCCTCCAAAACAAAAACAACACACTCAAATTATAAAAAGAATAAAGAATTATACACTCTGTGTATAACTGGGGAATTATCACGGGGGAAAAAAAGAAAATGAAGACAGGCCGAGGAGCAAAGTCATCCTTCTTTTCCCAGGGCATGGAGTGTGTTTCCCCTTGACCGGGGAGGGGTGTGGGGCCCATTCCCACCCACACAGCAGAGCGGATGCCTCTATTAGAGACACGGATGCAACCAACACCGCACTCCCATGGTCTTCAAGTGTGTGCGTGGGAAAAACCCACCCACCAGCCGGCCCATCATTCAGGGCACATTCCACAAGGCTCACCCTCAACCACGAAGCCCCAGAGTCCCTCCAGCTGCGACCCCTGCATGTGGGTGTATGAGGGGTCACCTGACAATACAGGCAGACCAGCTATAGTCCCATCCCCCAGGTCCCCTCCTGTCTCCACTCCACCCCTACCCCTACCAAGGAACTCTCCCTTTTCCCAAGAGGAAGTGTCATACCCTTGGAGCAGGCAGCAGCAGGACCCAAGATGGAACTGGGACCCAGTCCCTCAAAGACCCCAGGGGCAGGAAGCTGAGGCTGGTTGTCTGGGAAGAAGGCCCCATGGCCTCTGTCTGCACTTTCCAACTCAAATCTTTCCAAAACATCAAGCATTCCTTTTTCCCCTGGAGCTATTAAGAAACACCCACATGCTCCAATCCTGGGAAAAGGAAACAAGGAGACTAAAATAGCTGGAGTGTGCTCCCACTGCAACTAGAAGACCAGGCCCAAATCCAAGAGCAATGCCCCATACTTCCCCAAACCTGTCCCAGCCTAGGTAGCTGGCTAGGGTAGGAGGGTGTGCTCCTAAGAGGGACATGAGCTGTGTCCACCCTGGCCCAGAAGACCTGTGGATGGCACATGGAAAGAGTCCATCATCAGCAATGTGATGGGGTGGAAGGCTACACAAAGAGTCCGAGGACATCCCTCTTGGCCCCACGAGCCAGGCAGCTATGATTCCAGCACGGGTGACTTGGGGGAGGCCACAGCTCTGCCCACAGCCCACCTGGGATGGCCATAAAAAAGTGGCATTTGTATCCCCCATCTCATCCGAGTACTGAACCCTGAAGCAGACTCAGTCTTCAGCCAGAACTGAAGCTCAACAAAAGACCACAACCCAAGCAACAGCTGGGTTTGGATGACGTGCCGGGACCGGCCAACAGCGTGCTTCTGGGCATGAGGGCGGGCAGGACACGATACATGGTGGCCTGGGAACGCAGCTAGAAAGTCCAACCCACCTCCCATCCCCCAATCCCCAACTGTGGGGGCATCGCCTCCCTAAACTACAGCTTGGCCCCACAGAATCCTTATCTATGAAGAGAGGCCAGGAAGGGTCTATGCAACCCCCTATCCCCATCAAGCCCCAATTTCATGCCTCTGTTTGGTTTCTTTCGGTGATTCATGTCTCTGGGCCCTGTCAGCAGAAATGACCCTTACTACAAGAGACAAAAATAAGCTCTTTCAGGAATTTCGGCTCCGGTCCAAATGGAAACACAAGAACGAGGAGCGCAAAACAATTTAAGTCCCAAAACACCAAAGGAAATACCTTCAGTGCCCCCCACCCTGCTCTATGCCCACTAACTGGTCACAGAAATCAGGGCTGCCTAGCTCCAGGGACCTAGCTCAAGCAGCTGCTGGAAGAGCTGCCCTAGAAGTGAGTGCGGTTTCCTGTATGGGATGGGGTGGGGGATGGCTGCATTCAGTGGTGCAGGGGTATAAGCTCCCACTTTGGGGCTGACAGTGTCTGAGCCCCAAGGCACAAGCACAGGGTAGAAGCGCTCAGGTGATCTACATCAAAGCTCTCCAGGGCACACAGATGGAAAAGGAAAAGCCAGGACCTTGAAGACAAATAGGGGCCTCCCAAAACTCAAGGTGGGGGGAAGGGTGCCTGGAAGGAGGGATGAGCCGGAAGCAACGGAGCAACGGAGCAAGCCACTGGGGCCAAATCACTGGAGCCTGAGAGCCTGAAGGCTGGCGGCTTGGAGACTGTAAATCTCACCCTCCTTCCCGCCCAGACAGCTGTTCCCAGGACTCTCAGATTACTTGTTGCACAATCTTTCCATTTCTTTCAAAGGGGGGACAAAAAGGGAAAAATAATATCAGCAGTCCAGAGCTGCCGAAGATGCCGTCACAGCCATCCCATAGCACAAGGCAGGAGGTGGGTGCAGGGCACTTAGGAGCCCAGGAGAACTCCCTCCTCAAGCAAACATGACCCCAAAGAAGAGCTTGGGGATCAGGAACAAAGGCCACAGTCACAGACTTGCCATCAGGACCTGATGGTTGGGTGCCACCATGGGGCCAAAATAGTCTGCCCTGGGCCAAACCGCACTGTTTTAACATTCAGGTCCCCTGCCAATTCCAACCTTTGGGGTTTTCTTTTGGCCACATAGATCCTTAGGAGAAAACGCTATGAAACCCCTAGTATGATCAGCCTGCTAGGGACCGCAGGAGGTGCAAAAGCCCAGGGCAATGGCAAACCCGAGGTGTGGCTGGCACCGAAAGTGAGAAGTCAGTGGCCACTAGGAATGCTAATTGGGCCCAAGAATATGGCCATTCATCCTACTGAGGGCAGTGGGCCCTGGCTTGGGGCCAGCCCTCCCTGGCAGGCATGGGCTGTGGCGCCCCCTGCTGGTTGACAGCTTAAAAAGCCATGGTTGGGGGGTTGGTGGTTAGGAAGAAAAGGACAAAGGATGGAGACAGGAGGCCGCAAACTGCCCACAGCAGTCTCTGCATACAACAGAGCTCAATAAATACAGAATATAGTTTAATGTGTCTCAGGTGAACCCCCTGGAAATGAGGCAGTCTACACAATTTAGAGTCCTGGAGAAGCCCTTAGCCTACCCTAAGGCAGCCCTCCAACCCACTAGGGAAGTTTGGTACCCTTTATCATAAAAGCTACAAGGAAGAATGAGAAGGCCCAGAAGCCCTCTCATCCTCCGCTTCCCTGAACGGAGGCAGGGTGAGCAATCCTCACACTTCCTTGGCATGATCAGATCACGTTATTTTCATGAGCTGATTTAAGTTGGACTTACTGTTTATCTCCAGTAAGAATACAATGCCAGAGAGGGGATAGATCTATGAAAGAAAACACGAGGGGGTCTTTGTTGCCCAAACATGTTTCCAACACTGTGGATACTCATACTACAACCTGCCTGGAGGGGCGTGCCTAAGGCCCCAAAGCTGGCTCTCCAGTGGTCTGCAGACTGTCTGCTCAGCCGATGGGAGTTAGACCTGCCCAGCGGCAATCATGCTCACCCAGGCACACATGGCCAGCTCCACCTCACACCACAGGCTGGGTGCCAGGCTTCTTCTCTAGCCTCTCCTCCGGGCCAGTGTGAGCACCTGCCTGCTCCCCGAGAATAATCAGGAAAGCACACATCTGGAGGAAAAGCTCCTCTCCCTATCACCATGCAGCTCTCAGCATCTCTGCCTGCCCTTACTCGCTCCCACCCCTCACACCAAAGCTGCTGCCCAGGCTGGGGGGGTGGGGTGTGTGTGTGGCGCTCTGCCAGGGCACCAGGGGGCACACGTGCAGGCCCATGAAACATGGAGAGAGGAACCGTTAGAGGTTGCAAAACACACCGGTCCAAGTGCATGCACAGTAAGGAGCAGCCAGTGCAGCTGTGAGCATGCTCTGGGGAGAAAGGCAATGCCCTGAGCCTGGATGACAGCAGAGCCGAGAGCTGACTGCGCCACACCTGCAAAAGCACATCACCTGAAATAGCCATGCTGCATGCGACTGAGACATCGGGAAGACCGCAAGACTGAGCAGGGTCACACTAAGGTCAATGCCACCACCTGGGCCCCAATACCCAGAGTCCTCACTAGCAAGCCCCCAAGTCCCCAAGGACTGTGCAGTGTCAATACCTTCAGCAACTCCCCCTCAGCAGGGTCACCCACTGTCCCAGGGAGAGGGTCACCATGGTGGCCCAGAAAGTTCTTAGGACCACCATCTCTGGTCTCTAGCAGCCTGAACACATGACTAAGCCTGACACAGGCAGGAATGCGACGAGTCACGAAGGAAGTACACCTAACCTGTTTCAGAGTCTTCGCTATCAGAGGAGCTGGACTCGCTGGTGCTCTCTGACTCCGAGGACGAGAAGCCCTTCATCTTGGAGGAGCCAGCAATCACGTCAACTTTCTCAGCTGTAATAAAGCAACAGGGACTAAGTCAGGTAGGGCCCTGATCTAGGAGGCTGCCACTGGCCACGGACACACACCAATAGCCCGCAAGAAGGGCCAGCAGCAAGTCGGTGGCTTGTGAGCCAGAGGGGGCTGCTGCCGGTCCCGTATCTCCCCGTGGTAAACTTTTAGCCTACTGCACGTCAGCCAAAACTTGGCTGAATACCATTAATTTTAAAGCGACCCCGCAGAATACCTTGTGCTGGGTTCCTCAGAGGGTACAAGAAAAGGCAGGAGGGGATTCCCTAACATGAGCAACTGCTAGGGCTCCCTTAGCTACTTCTCAGGCAGTGGGTGAGGGCGACCCAAAGGAGATATGACAGCAAAGACAAAGTAAGACATGAAAGAGCCCCAGGAGTCCCCAGCACCTCGGCATGTAGACCGAGGGCAGAACGTCACTGGACAGCACCCCATAGAGGGGCCCGAGAACCCCAGGAAGCAGTCCAGGCTGAGAGAGGCTGTGCATCACATTCTGACGTGGATCCTAAGTCCTACTGGTCTCAAGACAAGAGCTGTGAGCTAAAGACATGGCATTTCTAACAGGAAAGAGCTGCCTGGCACAATGTCGCGGAGGGGAGAGCAGGCAGGATAATGCTGACCTACACCATCCTTCCTCCTGACACCCCCCCCCCATGCCTACCGCAAAGAGGCAGCAACAAGGGGGAGTGGTTGGCATTGGGGGAGGCTCAGGGGCAAGAGGAAGAGCAGTGCTGCTCTGAGGGGCTGCTGAGGTGCATGGGCGGGGGGGAGGTGGAGACCCAGGTGGGTACCAGTCAGGAGGCCAAGAATAGCACCCATAGCCCAGGGTCCAGGGCAATGTCACCACCCCCCAGAGATTTCTTTGCTTAGGACACAGCTTTTATAATTGGAAAAACAGCCTGCAAAGGGAGAGGGCCACATCTGGAAGGCAAAGTGAACTGTGGCTAGCCTCCTCCCTCTCAGCTGGAATGGCTAGAACACACCCTGCTCCCCCCACCCTGGGGAGCCCAAGAGCACCTTGAGGTTTCCTTTTCTTGCGCAAACAAGAGGTCACATAGCGCTCCAGTTCTCGCAGGGTGGACGGCTTCAGAGTCTCAAAGTCGATCTCGATCTCATCGGGGTTGGAGTTCTTGAGGGAGGGCTCCCGTGACTGGATGATATGCACCACACGGCCCAGCTTCTCACCAGGGAGCTTGTTGATGTCCAGGCTGAGCTGCCGCTTCTCCTCATATGACATGGGCTTGCACTTGTCCTCCTCTTCCGACTCATACACCGGCGGGGGCTTGTTCTTCATGGGCGCTGGCTCCTTCTTGCTACGAACGGACGATGCAGGAATGTGAGGTATGGGTGTCCTGGGAAAGCCAGGCACCCATTCCTCCACTTGGGGCTTGGTGGACAGCTTCCACACCCCCACCCAGAAGGCCTTCAAGGGAAACAGGGGAGGCTGTTATCAGGAGCACCTGTTGGTGACAGACTGCAAACCATGCCCTGGCCCTCGCCTTCCACTCCATGCTACTTGCTATCCTCCTCCCTCCTTTCCCAAACACAGTGGGTGCCAAAGATCCATCCCAGAGGAAAGGGCAGAGAGGCGGCCTCCCTACCCATCATGGCAGGCAGGGGTCCCCACCCAAGGTAAACTGGGGAGGCACAGACCTCGCATTGCTGTTGCTGCTGTTATTTTTCTTGGTCTTTTTAGGAGGAAGTTCCTTGGCTTTACTCTTCTTGTTCTCCTCTACTTCCTCTTTCTTTTTGTGCTTTTCCTTTTTCTTTTCTTTTTTGTCTTTCTCCTTTTTCTTTGGTTTGTTCTGCTGGGGCTGGGAGAGGGCTGCAAGCTGCTCGTGCACGGCTTTGAGCTGTGGAACAGACAGGCAAGACACACACACCCATCATCCTGGTCTCTGTGTGGACCCCCAGGTGTCAGGGAGTGGGGACGGGGGGAGCACAGGGAGAGTGCTTGGCCCTCAGCCTTATGACCTGATGCCTCAAATTTTCAAACTGCCCATGTCCACCCAGGCCACGATTCCAAGGGTGGCCAGTGTCCTCCTTTGCCAGGGGAGCTGCCCAAGCTGGGAAACACCGAGCTGCATGGCCATCCAGAAGGAGGGTGCCTAGGAGGGTGGCTACTAAGGCCCTGATCTCTGGCCTGTAGGGCCCCAGGAGAGATGGATATCCTGGCTCTGGCTCCTCCTTCCAGATATTGGAAGGATCTAGATAGAAGCCTCACCTCTACCCAGAGAATAGCCACGTCTCCCCAACAAAACATCTATGTATGTACAACTGACTCTTGAAAAACATAGGTTTAAACTGTGCAGGTCAACTTATAGTTTTTTTTGTTTTGTTTTTTACAATCAATACAATACTGTAAACGTATCCTCTATTGCTTACGTTGTTTTTTTTCACTTAACAGCTTACTTTATTGTTAAGAATACAGTCCGAAACGAGCGGAACCTATAAGGCATGAGCTAATGGACTACGTTACAGGTAAGGCTGGTCAAGAGCAGACCGCTGCTTAAGTTTTCTGGGAGAGTCAAAAATTATACACAGATTTCTGAAGCACAGGCGGCTTCACACTGCTCAAAGGTTAACTCTGTGTTTAGAATGCATGTGCACCCAGCACAGGGGGACCAGTGGGAATCCTGCTCCTGCTCGAACTCCCCATGTCATGGAGACCTGTGGGGAGAGACTGACTACCCAGTCCATGGATTCTGGGGGACTGTGAATGGGGCCGCCTGCATCCTCACCTGCTCCTGGAGCTCTGCCAGCCGCTGGGCTCGCTCCTCTTCAGAGTCATCAGTGGAGCTGTCACTATCCGAGGAACTATCACTGCTGCTGTCGCTGGACGAGGGTGGGGCCACCACTTTGGTGGGAGGTGGCACTGCTGGGGAGGACACGGCCACCACAGGCTCCTCTGGCTCATCTGGCATCTTGGCAAAGCGCATCTCGAACACATCCTAGTGGGGGAAAAGCCATGCCCATGAGGGCTCCCAGGTGTCCAGGCATGTGTGGCAGGGGGCTGCCTGGGATGTGGCTCAGCATCACCACAGCCTCCTGGGTTGACTCAAGAGGAAGTAAGCAGGAGGGTCAAAGAGGGCTGGGCTGATGGTGACTCCCCCCACCCTGCCCACTAAGGTAAGGGGTGGGCCAAGGCCCCTTGCCAGCTCTTCCAACACCCCTCACAAATTTCACTTTGAAAAGAAATATGCTCCTGTCATCGCCTGGCCCCCATTCCCCAGGAGAGACAGCCCAGGTATATACATGTGACCCAGGTCACAGGAGGCAGCTGGCCCACTGAGGGTGTCTGCTTGGGGATCGGAGACAGATGACAGGTCAAGGGAGGGACCCACAAAGAGTGCCCTAAGGCTCTCATCAGGTCAGTGCTTACTCAGCACTTTCTGAGGGAGCCTTCTGGATGCCAGGGCCGGGCACCAAGCAACAGCAGTGAACAGAACAGGAGCTTCTACACACCTCGGGGTCATCCTCTCCTGCAGAAAGTGGGTGCGTTCTGTAGTTTGGACAGCATTCCAGGCAAAGGAAACAGCACATGCAATGGCCCAGCCCTGCAGTAAACGTGCCTGGCACAGAGCCAATGGCCAGTGAGGCGACTGAGCCTCTGCTATAGTGGGCACATCTGCGTCCACCTCCCCACTCCTCAGATCACCTGCAGGGCATGTAACTGAGCAGAGCCATGCCACTGGCTGAGGTGTCTCCAGGGCATGTCTGGCCAAGGTGGGAAAGTACAGGAGAATGGCTGTGGGGGGTTCGGAGGATGGGCTGCAGGAGGGAGTGGGTCTTGTGAGGTGCCAATGACCCAAGCAAAGGTCCCAGGGCTATTAAGCGCAGGATCCCCTGACAGGAGACTGAGACCTTCCAATTCTAAGACCCAAGAATCTGATGGTACTCCACGTGGGGTCACAAAGCCTGGGGGCAACAGCTCTGCCTGGGCACGTGGGTCCATCTGTGCTGCCTCATCAGCCAGCTGGCAGTTCCCTTCCTACCCCGAGGGCTCCGGGACCAGAAATCCAGTAATGACTCAGGGCAGAGGACAGCAGTGAAGGGAACACAGCTACCTTCCCAGCAGGATGTTAGGGCCTGCTTTAAGCCCGGAAAACGTTCGTCAACATGGCATCTCCTGTAAGAGGGGGGCCTTCCCCAAGTGTGAGTCGATACTTTGGAGCAGCATGGCCCAAGAGGGCTGCGGGAGCAAGCTCCGGAGCTGGCCCCAGAAACCTCTCCTTCTATCTCTGGAAACACAGCTTCAGGTTTCCCCACCCCAAGGCAGCTGTGAATGGTGACCCGGGCAACAGGGTAGGTTTGTCCACAACTGCAGTGCTGTCCCCTCCACCCAGTTCAGCCTCCTTCAGGGCAGTTCCTCCTCCCAGTAAGGTAAGAATCTAGACTTTGCTGTCTAAATGGTTGTGTTACCAGCCTAAGTACTGAAAGGGTAATGCCTTTTCAATTCACACAGAAATAAATTCTGAAGCAGGTTCGAGGGCAATGCAGAATTACACACCCAGGGGATGAGCAGAGACTGTCGCTGCCCAGGCTGCCGAGGAGACAGGGGCCCCACAGTGGCCTGGATATGGGCAAAGGGCAGGACAAAGGAGTGTACCTGACGTGTCAGGACCCCATCAAGGGCCAATACTCGGTGCTGCTGGGAGATGAACCTTTACTAGGTGGGAGCTGCCTCATGCCGCTTATCTACATACATCCAGCCTCTCCCGCCAGCTACCAGACAACACTACCCTTGCCACAAGGACATCCTGCTGCTCCCCAACACGCTGTGGCTGTTGTGGAGGGGGGGGACCTCACCCTGAGGCCTCCTTCCACTTCAAGGGTACTCCAGGGCCCTGCCATTCCAAGACCATAAACAGCAAAGAGCACAAGACAGGAGGCCAGATGAGCTGGCTGGGAAAGCACTGCAGGACCTGAAAGCTGGGGCTTCTGGCTTCCTGGACACGCCCAGCTACAAGACCTGTCCTCCTCCCATCTGCTCTGGCTCCAGTGGGGGACATCCTGGGACATGTACTTTGGCCTGAGTGCCAGTGAGCCGAAGGCTACTGCAGAAGAACCTTCCCAAGTGGCTGAGATAGGCTGGCACCTGCCGGGGCGTGTTGGATGGTAAACACAAACGATGTTCTCCCTGCCCTCAAGGAGTGAACATGAATAGCTGTAAAGTGCTCTAAGTGTTAAGGTGGAAACAGAAAGGGGGTGGCAGAAAGCCTGTGAGAAACCTGAAAGCTCAGGATGGGTGGGGGACATGATGCCAACAGCTGCAGAGATCTAGCAAGGATGGCTCTAAGGAGAGAAAAGTGTGACTCATGAACCCAGGTGCTCATCCCGGTGGCCAGCTGGAGAATGGGTGGGAAGGGTGTGCAGCCAGGCAAGAGGATGCCAAAACCAAATGAGACGCACCTCGGCCGAAGGTCTTGTGAGGGAGGACAGTGCTGGTGAGGGGCAGTGAATACCAACAACCAGCATTCTCTAAGGGAGCAGAGGCTCAGCCTCCCACACTAGGACTGGTAAGGTCTCCAGGTGGAGCCAGCTCTTCCACCTATGCCATCGCCTCCACCAACACAAAGACTCTAAGCGTCAATGAGCAAAGCACACTGGTTTCAGAGCATGCCTCTCCTCTTGTGCACACCTCACCCCTCCTCTAGTCAAGCCAGCTGCTGGAGTGCCCAAAGGTCAAGGGGGGCCAAGTCTGGATGTGGCTGTGGGGCATGGCCGTACCTGGGCATACCAAGGCCCAGAGGACGGGGATGGGGGTGGCGGTGGGGAGAATGCAGGCAGTGGCAGGCCACTAGGTGCCAGTGCTGGAGATGCAGCCATGACTGGACACCCAGATACATACATTTACACACACCTCAAAAGCTTCCTGCCTCTGAGATCTAATGCAGGATATCCCAATGCAATTTTCATTTTTCCTTGCTGTAAAAATAATTGTATACCACCTTGAATTTTTCTTGAAATATAAGATCTACACGAGTACCAAAATATCCTAAGTGAGTCCTCACTTCATGACACAGCAGTGGAGAGTACCACCAGCAGCTCTGGGCCTACCAGCTAGGCCGGCAGGCCTTAGCCCAAGCCACCCTTGGGCCGAAGCAACCCTGAGTCTAGACACTCCTGGCTGTCTCTGTGACTGTGGCTGCCAGGTGGGATGTGAGTTTTCTAAAGGCCTGGACTTTAGAGACCAGAAGAGGAAAATCATTTTCCATATAACTTTTCAGGTAAATCTCAGTCCCTGCACACAATCTACTTAAGAGGAGGCAGGTCTAACATCTCTTAAAGAGGCAAACAAGGACAGGGACTTTGTTGCTCCTCCTCCCTTCTGGACAATCTAGCCATCTAAAGCATGCTGATCCAGGAAAGCTTAGAGAAGAAGAGGAAAAAGCCTGAAATGCCACAAGCACAGCAACGCCCTTTCAGACAAGAAGCCCTTCACAGCAACTCTGCACTTGAAGCAGACACCTCCACCTGCCTGGTGGCAATGGAGAAGTGACATTACTTCCAGTAACACAGCACCCCACCCTGAGGTGGGCAAAGCAGGCCAGGGGCAGAGGCAGCCCCGTGCTGAATGGCTCCCAGGCACTGCCCCTGCCTGAAATGCACCCTCTTTCAGGGCAAGGACCTCATCTAGTCCAGCCTGGTGTCTGGAAGAAAAATGTCCAGAAAAAGGGTACTGTATGGAAAACAGCTCAGCGCTACTGCTATGGGTAAACCGCATGTTTGGGCCATGTTTATGCCACTCCCAGGAGAAAAATGAAGAAAAACCAAAACCAAAACACTTGAAACAGGCACAGAAATTGGAAAGAGCACACTAGAACATACTAGAGGATTCTCTTTTCTGTTCTTTTTAAAGTAGCTCAGAATAGCAATCTGGGTGCTTACAGAGAACTTATTTTGGTTTAGTTGTTTGCAAGAGGGCAAAGAAAGGGTATGGGTATACATCTGGGCAAAAGCTATTCCCTTTCCCCAGTCCTCCCAAGAGGAAGCTGAAGACAGATCTGAGGGCACGACTGCCACCTAGTGGCCACATATGAGAATTGACATAAAATTATAAAGTCTGAGCTCCTTTAAGGATGGGAAATGCAGAAGTCAAACAAAGCGCAGCTTTGTGAAGAAATCAGAGAGCACCAAATTAAGAGCCACCCCCTCATCCGAAAAAAAAAAAAAAAACCTCAGCAAAAATAAGACCAAAAAACAAACAGTGGAAATTGTTAAGAACGTTTGAGGCTGGGTGTGCCATTAAAATAACAACAGTGCCAGGGGCGCCTGGGTGGCTCAGTGGGTTGAAGCCTCTGCCTTGAGCTCAGGTCATGATCCCAGGGTCCTGGGATGGAGCCCCACATCGGGCTCTCTGCTCGGCGGGGACCCTGCTTCCCTTCCTCTCTCTGCCTGCCTCTCTGTCTGCTTGTGATCTCTATCAAACAAATAAAAATAAAATCTTTTAATAAACAAACAAACAAATAAATAAAACAGCCAGGTTCATACTAGTAATAAGTTTTTTTTAATCTACCATAAGAGCTTCAGGACACACCCTTCAAACCAAAGGTGGCCCAAGACAAGGAATAGGAAAGACCACCCCTTGGATACAGTGTTTGGAGGTAGGAGACACTATGACGGTGAGTCTGGGACAACATGTGGACCTAACAGCATTAGGAGGCAGGTGAGCAACAGGATTCAGGCAGCCTCTGAGCATAACAGATCCACAGATCGCCAAAGGCAAGTCCTCACTTCTGCCCTGGAAGCACTCCATAGATGGCCAGGAAACCCAGGTGTGAGGAATCACTGCTCACACAGCCTTCAGGTGGGAGTGGGACGGGAGATGTGCAAACTGGCACTGGGCTCCAACCAAACTGCCTGCCCCCTTGTGATGGCAGGTAACCCAGCCCAGGGTCTGCCCTGACTGAGAGCAGGAGCAACCCAGCATTTTGGGGAGAAAAGGCCAGAAATGTTTGTTTACATGAGTAATTTTTAAAAAAATTTTTTTAAATCATGTAAAAGTACTAAATATAGATTTTATTCTCGTGTGCTTTTTAAAAGATTTTATTTATTTATTTATTTGACACAAAGAGAGAGCACAAGTAGGCAGAGAGGCAGGCAGAGAAACAGGGAAGCAGGCTCCCTGCTGAGCAAAGAGCCCGATGGGGGGCTCGATCCCAGGACCCTGAGATCATGACCTGAGCCAAAGGCAGAGGCTTAACCCACTGAGCCACCCAGGCACCCCTATTCTCCATATTTTTAAGATATTTTTTTTTTCCCTTTGGTAATCTCCACACCCAGTGTAAGGCTTAAACTCATGACCCTAAGATCAAGAGTGGCCGGCTCCACTGACTGAGCCAGCTGGGTGCCCCAATTCTCCATAATCTTAACCCTTGATCTCTCTACCCAAAGATAAGCACTGCTGAAATTTGGGTACATTTTTCCTTTTTTAAATGGAGCAGAATGAAGTTAGTTCATACATTATGTGGTCACCTGCCCCCCTCCGTTCCACCTACACTTGCTTGACCGTGTGCACCGCACCCGGCTCAACCTGAAGGTGCCACAATCCCCAGCGGCAACCATAAGGGAAACGTGGCCTCCCAGAATGCCAACAAGCAGCTAACCTACAGCAAGAAGGTGAAAGACTGGGACGCCTGGGTGGCTCAGTGGGGCTAAGCCGTTGCCTTCGGCTCGGGTCATGATCCCAGCGTTCTGGGATCGATTCCCACATCGGGCTCTCTGCTTCGCAGGGAGCCTGCTTCTCCCCTCCCCTCTCTGCCTGCCTCTCTGCCTGCTTGTGTGATCTCTATCAAATAAATAAATAAATAAAAATCTTTTAAAAAAAGAAGGTGAAAGACTTCAAGGCTCCGGTGAAGAAGTGCCCACAGGCAAACAGTTACTCCAGCTCACAACTCTGTCAACGTGTCTACTTTATAAGAGTGTCATCCACCAATGTAAGGTCTGTTTTGTGGAGACAAACTGGGCCATACACAGCACGTGTACTCTTCTTGGCCAAGGGCAGTGAAATGCAGTTACTGGGCAGGGGACTTTCAGTGGGACACCCCAGAACAAAACCCCAAGCACCCAAGACCCAAACTAACCACCCTGCTTTAATTATAATGATATAATCTCAATGTAAAATGACACATCATCCTGACTTGAGCCCATCTTCAAAACAACATGGCATCATACCAAAGCAAAAGAAAGATATAAAACATACAAAGGCCCATGGAGATCTGGCCTACCCAGGACTCCAGCCTGCCTACCACAGGATGTTGTGCTCAGAGCTTCCCCAGAACCTCACCTGGAGCTTGCGGGCCATGGCCACCACCTCATGGTCAGGAGGGTTGTACTTGTAGCAGTTGGAGAACATCAATCGGACATCAGCACCAAATTCCTGAGCATCACGGTACTCACGGGCCTCCAGTTTAGACTGAAAAGACAAGACAGGTCCCTTGTTGGTTAAGTCTGCCCCTACTCCAATGGGGATGTGGTGCCAGGAAAGCTGTCTGTAGGAGCAAGTTGGCCTCTCAGTGGAGCAGAGGAGAGGTCATCAACACCTTAGTTCTTCTCTATGTCAAGTGGACAAGGAGACACTCAAGAGCAAATCTCGGGGCTGGGAAATGCCCTGTTACCACACCAACCCCAGCCGCCCTGGTCACTGTGATGGGCTATGGGGAAAGAGGACACAGAATAAATGGAGGCAGAGCTTAAGCCAGACTGTAAGGGGAGGACTAGGACCAGTTCTGACCTGACATACACTTGTCTTGATGACACAGGACAGGACACTGGTCAAAAGGAACAAACCAGAGGCCCCTGGGTGGCGCAGATGCTTAAGTGTCCGACTCTTGGATTCACCTCAGGTCATGAAATTAAGCCCCAAGTCGGGCTCCACGCTCAGCTAGGAGGCTACTGAAGTTTCTCTCCCCCTCTCCCCTTTCTCCTTCTGCCCCTCCCCACACGCTCACGTGCTCTAAAATGAATAAACCTTAAAAAAAAAAAACTGTGGGGCCGACCACAAGTACTGTCCCCCCTCCTCCCCCGCCTGTCCCATGTTTGGCAGGCTTACCCCACTCCCAAATAAAAATGCAAAACAGTTTAAAACAAACAAACATGGGGTGCCTGGGTGGCTCAGTTGGTTGGGTGTCTGCCTTCGGCTCAGGTCATGATCTCAGGGTCCTGGGCTCAAGCCCCACGTGGGGCTCTCTACTCAGCAAGGAGCCTGCTTTCTTCTCTCTCTCTGCCTGCTGCTCTGCCTACTTGTGATCTCTCTCTTTTGGTCAAATAAAATCTTTAAAAAAATAAAAATAGGGACGCCTGGGTGGCTCAGTTGGTTGAGCGGCTGCCTTCGGCTCAGGTCATGATCCCAACATCCTGGGATCGAGTCCCACATCCGGCTCCTTGCTCCGCAGGGAGCCTGCTTCTCCCTCTGCCTACCACTCTGTCTGCCTGAGCTTGTGTGCTCGCTCGCTCTCTCTCATAAATAAATAAATAAAATCTTTAAAAAAATAAATAAAAATAAAAAATAAAATAAACATAATCAAAAGGGTCTCAAAATACTACAATGAAAATGCCAGCACTGTGTGCCTCCTACAGAGAAATGACATCAAGGCCCCCTGCATAACAGAGCCTGGCAAGTCACCAACCCTCAACCTGTCCTGGAACATCTACTGTGCAAGGTGCCTATGGACAGTGGGGCCCAAGGTCACAGAGGGCTTGTCCCCAGACCAGGGGGCAGCAGTGCTGTCTGAGAAAAAAATGCCAAGCACGTGGTCTTGGAGGTTGTCTCCACAATTCCCAGCAGGGGGCGCCAGGCTTCTTTGAGCTGAGGAGGAAAGAAGCTACTAGGGCACCGTTTGGCAGAGCCCAAGGCCAGGGCCCTCCTCCTGGAGGTTCTGCCCTTCTCTGTCCCAGGAAGCCCCGCCCCCAGCTCTGGGAGGGGCATGGCTTACCTTGATGGTGCTCATGTCCATGGGGTGCTTGATGATGTCACAGTAGTCATGCAGACCCAGCGCCTCTACATCCACAGGCTTGTAGAACGGCCAGGCATAGGCTGCGTGCTTCTTGGCAAACATCTCCTTGAGGATGCCACTGCAGCACTTCAGCTGCTCTGAGACCTTGCTGCTCTTATCTGGCACTGGGTGCTGCTGTGAGTCGGGCACATCCTTTTTGGGAGGCTTCACAGGCCGGCTGCTCTCCCGCCGGGGGCCCAGCTTTGTGGTCTTAGGCTCTGGCGGTAGTGATGGTGGTTCATGAATGGGGTCGATGGTGGTGGGGGTGGTGGTATCCGCTTTCCTCTTAACTCCCTTCTTTGTCTGCCAAGAGAACACATGCAACAAGCGTGGTCACAGGTGGCGGCCGGCACAGATGGCCCTCAGGTCACTTCTGAAGCCAGGTCCTCACTAGGGTTCCAACGTTCTTGGGGGATGGGGCTCAAAAGTAACCGAGGCAAGAAAAGACCCTGTCCCACCATTCTGCTCTGCATCTGGGACAGGACCCCTGCCAGGGGCACAAGGAAGCACACACCCAAGTGCAGAATCTGCTCACTGGAGCCCAAAGAAAGCTACAGAAGCAGCTTCATACTTAATGCTAAGGAAGTCACTCAGAGCCAAGCCTTGTCACACTGCCCCCCATGCTCCCCACCCCCAGAGGAAGCATGTTTTAGAGACTATTTAGGCAACATCTGCAAATATGCACAGTCTACATGAGAAATAAGGAAGAGGAGGTCAGCAAGCCCCTGGGAGGTGCTTCTCAACTCTGGAATCTGTGGGCCAGCAGGGCAGCAGCTCCGTGACTTAATAAACACTACATAATCCCCCCGGAAAACACCCGCAAGTGCCTGGAGAACCAGGCCAGGCTCTGCATGAAGCACAGGCAGGGACAAGCCACTGTCTCCTGCCAGCCTCATTGTTATGGAGAAGACAAGAGAAGGAGCACTAACTGAGGTGGTAGGAGCCCGCCAGCAACTGGGCTGGGCCACACACACACACAGGATACTCACCTTCACAGGCTGCGGGGTGGCCGCGATGATGGGCGGGTGGCTCTGCACAGGCTGGGGGTTTGGTGCCGGTGGGGGTGGTGGCTGAGGGGGTACCGGTGGGGGTGTCTGCAGTGGCTGGGGAGGCACCACTGTCATGACGGGGGTCTGGACGATGAGGTCTGGGGTGACCGCAGGGAAGGGGTGAGGTGTGGCCTGCACGGGCGGAGGGTTCTGCTGGGGGGTCTGGGTCTGCGGAGGAGTCGATGCCTGCGTTGTGTTTGGTACCGTAGAGACGCCAGGTTTTGCCGTCCCTGTCAATCATAAAAGGGACAGGTGGTTAGATTCCAAGCCCGACACGTGCTGGCTGACCTTATGGGAACACTGTCACATGTGGAGAACACACGTCTGCATAGGCATGGCACACACTGTCACGGTGACTATCAGCCTTAGAGACAGAACAACTCGAACACCCCAGACCTCAGCCAAATTGGTGCACCTGCCCTGAGGGTTCTGAGAGCAGCGGCGCACGGCGTTCCATAGCTTCTGAGGCGTCCTGGCTTCAAGTCCCAAATCAGGCACAAAGACGCCCTCATAAGCACGGAGGCCTGGGCCAAAGGAGCAGGAAACACATGCTGAGAGTCAGCACCAGGACGGGAGACGGAGAGCGGAAAAATGTTCCTTGGCGCTTTTGGACAGAGCTGTCCTCATTCCCAGAAGCGCTGCCTTCTGAGTAAGCAATTCTGGCAAGGGGCCGGCACTGGGAGCCCTGGCCAAGGTTTCTGGAAACTGGCAAGCTTCCACCTCCCTGAGCCGCAGGAGAAGGCTGGACGGCTGCTGGCCTCTGTGACCGGCTCAGACTGCCTCCTTGCAGCTGTGCGGGTGAGCCCAAACACACAACGCCCCGCGTCTGTCCCACGTGCAGACCAAACTCCTGGTCCCAGGCCACAAGGGCAGGACTCCTGGACGTTAAGGATACAGGACACCTCTTAGCAGGATCCACAGCTAAGGGGTGACCCTCAGGACCACCTCTCCTTGGCTAACCCTCAGCACTGCCTGGGATCCAGCCAAGCCCCTTTGCTCCCATGAAGCCACCACTTCTGAGCAGGGTGGGAAGCCAGGTGAAAGCCCTCTGTGGAGAGAAGCAAGTAACTCACAGCATGGGCCCCCTCAGCACAGAGCGGAGGATGGCAAGATGCAAAAGGCAGCTGTGAGAGCTTTTCCTAGACAGAAACATTTCATTGTCTCCCCGCCAGTTGGCCTTTAGGGTCCTGTGTCAGGCTAAGAGACAGGGGCAAAGAGTGGCGGGCTTTACTTCGACTTCAGCAGCATCATAAGGCAGGCCTGGCTCTGACATAAGCATCTTAAGATAATTCAAATAACCAAACTTGAGGTTCCAAGATAGGGATTATTAGTTAAAACTGCCCTTGGCCACATTTTCTCTTCTCTAAAATGGAGTGAAGAATTCAAAACACTTAAAAATGCTTTGCAAAAATTATACTTTCTTTTTAACCAAAGTCAATCAAAAGGCAGGGCCCAATTATTTCTACTTTGTGGGAGGTCACCCAGTCAAGTGACCCTCTGGGGCGTGTCCAACACTAAGTGTACCCTCCCCTCCCACCCCCCGGAACCTGGAGAAGGACCAAAGACTGGGGAACAGGAAAGCCAATGTCTTTGCTGTTTCAGTGTGAGGCCAACAGTGCTCGGCACACTGGAGGTACCCTACCTGCTTCTTTCCTCCCACGTCCTCTTCCTTTTGCCTGGACTATCATGATCTCAGTTTCTTCAGTGGGCAGTTCATTAATTTTCTGCAAGAAGAGCTTCTCCAGAGCTTCTGCCATTAAGACTATGTCATCTCCAGGCTGGAAAAGGAGACACAGGGGTGAGCATCAGAAAGCCCTCACCGCCTCTCCCGACGGAGCAAGAGCTCCCCACCCTGTGCCACCCACTCCCTGCTCCAAAACATCAAGTATCATAGTCGGGCTCCTTCCCGATCTGAACCCTAAAGGGCCACAACAGTTATACCACCAGATATCACGAAGGCTCATGTGCCTGAACCAGCACCCATCCACCTGTACCTCCCTCTCATCTTTTAAGCTCTGGCCTGAGCAGCCATCTTAATGCCTTAAGTATCTAACAAGCCCTGCCAATCATTGATAGAAGCCCTCCTCTGACACAATTCAACTTCACTATAAATATTTGCATTACACAGGATTTCTTGCCACAGATACATCAGCAGGGCTCTGATAATGCTCCCCAGTGTACCCTCAAGGCAGCTCATTGGGGCTCAGGGCCATGCCTGTCTTGAACTGCATTATGGGTCCCCACTTTGTTGCCTCATCTACAACATGCTATTCCCACTCAGCTCTAACCCGAGAACCTTTTCTGTGCACATGTCACTTAAACTTAGTGGTGGGAGCTAAGACTTTAAAAAAACACAGTAAACTTCAAGAAACTCACCTACCCATCTCTTCTGGGCAATTTTACCCACTACACCAGCAGAGGCCAAAAGCTGAGTTCTGTATAGGGTCTCCCTCCAGAGCCGTTCTATATGAAAGGGTTGGTTTTAATCACATCTGTGGTCTGAACTGTAAACAAATGATCTGGCTTCATGGCACAGCCGAGCCAAAAGGTTTGGCTAACGGGGTTAAGAAGTGACTTTCAGGTCTACATGTGAGATCAGGGGACATTCAATTCTATGGCCACCAGTTGTCAATGATCATGTCCACAGTTTCAGATGCAGTGGGCCCCAGCACACCCTCTCTCACATTGAAGTTTGCTTGAGCACACCTTTGCACAACTACATTTTAGTAGGCTCCTTCCTGACCATTTACATCACCCAAATGGACTTTTTAATGAGTCGTCACTGTCCTCCTCACACCTTCTCTAAACATGCTCAGAACCAAAATCCCAAGGGCACCGGAAGCACATGCTTCAAGCTAACAAGGACGGCTTGGAAGTCAAACAAGGCCAGCACCCTCCTCCCCAAAAAAGAAACACCCAGTCACAGGCAAAACCACGGGTCCCATTATTTCTGCTCCAAATGATCTCCCATTAGACTAATCCCACCTGCTCCCAAGCACCCCTGCCCACAGACTCCAGATATGCCAGCCTTCTTCTCCACCCCACCCCTCCCCTCAGGGCAGCTGGACATCTGCCACCACATCTCACCTTGTTGTAGATGTAACAATTTGTAAACATAGTGTTGAAGTCCTGGATACATTCCTGAGCATTCCAGTAATAGTTGTTTTCCAAGCGCTTCTTTATTGTTCCCATATCCATAGGTGTTTTAATGATTTTATAGTAATCCTGAAGAGCAAAGAGAGCAAAAGGCCAGTGTCACCTCCCCGGCCATGCAGCACTCATAGTGGGCCTGTGGATCTCACTCAAGGAGCACAGATGAGAGCCACAGCACAGACCGAAGCTCTTCCATGGTCTCAGCAAGCAATCTCAAGGGGAACCCCAAGATAAAGTGAATCAAGGAAGAATTCTTAAATGCTGGGTGGCAATCTGGAGGGGAAATGTGCAAGTCTGTCAACTGCCTGGTCTGGGAACAGGTTGTATTTACAAAGATCTATGCTTTTTATCTATTTTCGTTGTTGCTGTTGGTGGTGGTGGTGTTAAAATCCTTTAATTTTTAATTTTAATAAATAATAAGGAAACAGCCTTCTTAAAAGCACTTCTTACCTAATGAAACAACCCATTCAAGTTCTACTTTTCCTCTACCATTTGAAATGGTACAGGTCCATAAAATACAAAATCCCATGGAACCAGCATTAAAGCCCACCTGGAACAAATGGACTCCTTGCTTCTGGGCACACTGAAGAACCACGGAGCAGAAGCCTCCACCTTCACTCAAGTTCATTGCACTTCCATTTCTTTTACTAGCACACAGTCTTTCTAAGGATCCCTTAGTAGTACCTGGATATATCTGAACAACTAACCAGGTTAATGAGGAATCTAGACAATCTGGACAATTCTCAGTTAAAAAAAATCCACAGACCCCCACCCCTCAAAGCTTCAGATCTTACTCTACAAGTGCCCAACAGAAGGAGCTGGATGGCATGTATAGATGCCCTAAAGCCCTTCAAATCAGATTCTACTACTGTTAGCTTTTCTCTGAATCTAAACCTATCCTAAAGGTTTATTTTTAAAAACCGCCACAGGAGGTGTCTTGGGGCAGAACAGGCAACACACCAGGTTTCCAGATAGCAGGATCAAATAGAGCCAAGGCAGGGGGACCTGTGTCATCTGGCCCACTCCACAGTCCACTATCTCAGAGGCTCCCGTAATTGGGTATACCTGGGGTATCAGAACAAGTCCAAGTGGGACCGATGGCAGAAAAGATAGGCCTATCCTTTACCAAGTACCAAGGTCTTGCCTGGAAATGGTACTGAAAAGGTGAGCACAGGGTGAGCACAGTTAGGTTGCTCTGACACCCATGAGAAAGGAACAAAAACAACTTGCTTACATATAACGAGGGGCAGAGATCACGTCCCTGACCTGACGAGGGCTGCACATGCATGCCTGGGTACCCTGACCAAGAGGCCAGGAGGACAGACTGCACCAGACTTTCTATGCTATACTATGGCTCTGACCACCTTTCCCAAGAGACCTGCCAAAGCCAAATATATGTGCCCCAGGGGAAGCATACTTTATTCTATGGCCCACAGTGGCATCAAGTGCTTGAACTGCCCATAGTCTGTCAAGTGGCTCAAGGCCAGAAAGGACAGTGGTTGAGGGCAGAGTGCACTGACAAGGGGGCAGTGGGTTTAGGGGCATAACAATACAACTATACACATCTACTGAACAAGAGAGGCAGGCATTCTACTGAGAAGTCCAGCAAGGATCAGAGGCCAAAACTCAGGTCAAGATTCCTGGAAGGCGTCAGAAAAGAGAAAAAGAAGGAACCCTTCTTTTGGTGGCTGTATTAACATTTCCTCAAGAAGGGGGAGAGATCCCCGGAAAGCCAGGCTTTAAGCATGACGTGGCTCTCAGCTGACTAGCCCTGCCCTGCTTCTCTGGGCCAGCTCCTTGCTCTCCCACCTTCCTGAAGATACCAGACCAGTGGCACCTTCTTCCTAGTCAGAGCTGCTGAGGGTGACGGTGATGTCCAACAGTCAGAGAGACAGGGATTCACCCTGTGACCCCTGGGGAGCCTGGCCTCCACATTGGAATGACCTCCAACTCCCCAACTACTGGGCCTTACAGACCACCCATACCCATGTCTGTACCGCTGGACGGGACACTGCCTCCTCGGGATCTCAGGTCCCCCAGTACCACCCCCTTCTCCTCTGTCTTCACCCTCTAAGCCCTCTGTGTCTTCCTGTAACAAACCAACCCCTCCTCCACTCTCGCCTTGCCGCGCTTTCCCTTCAAAGCCAAATTTCTTGAAATGATGGCTTCGCATCCTCACCTTCTCATTCACACCGTCGGGAATCTGGTTTTTACTTCTGCGTCACATCTTCCTAAGGTCACCAATGCCCTCCTAAAGGCCAACAGGAGGGTCAGGTTGGAATCCTCATCTCTTTGACCTCCCTGTAGCCTCTGATGTGGGAACGGGGTAGGGGTGGGGGAGCTGCTCTCTGCTGGTATTTCCCCTGGCTCTTCTGTAGGCCTCCCACCGCCCTCTGGTGCTGTCAAAGCCTCAGGCCCCCTGCATTCCACCCCGCTCCTTCTGTCCTCATTCTTTGCACTTGCTCTGGGAAGGTCACCCTCACCTGTGGACCCTGTGTGGCTTGGCCCAGCCTAGCCCACTAGCTCAGACCGAGGTTATGCCGTAGCAAGCTCTCCCAAGAACCTCCCCCAGTGACAGGTTGTCTGCCTCTACTCCTTCTCACGGTCAACAGAAAAGAGTGGCCTCTGAAGCCCAGATCTCGCAAGGACCCTCTTTTGTCTCCATCCCCTCTCTTCAGCCAATTCATGATCCAGACCTGCAGTGCATCCTCCTGACTTGCTCTTCCCAAATGCATGACACCTATTCAGCAGACAGAAATAACTGGACAGTTGCCACAGACACTTTCCAGACAGAAGGGTCACACTACTGTATTCATCTTTCTTGAAACTGGATGCTGGTCAGATACTAAGGCTCCTACACTGGTGCAGCTCTAACACTCACAGACTGCTGCCTGGGGCTAAGGCAATAATCACATAATTCCTCATCTGGGGGTGTGTGGGACTTAGCAAACAGCAGGGATTAACGTTTTTCTTTTTTCAGATTATCTGACAGAGAGTGAGAGAGAGCGCGCGTGCGCGCATAAGCAGGGGGAACATCAGGCAGTGGGAGAAGCAGGCTCTCCACTGAGCAGGGAGCCCGATGCGGGGCTCAATCCTAGGAACCTGGGATCATGACCCGAGCAGAAGGCAGACGCATAACCAACTGAGCCACCCAGGTGCCCCAGAAGGGGTTAACTTAAAGAAAATCAATCCCTGATGCTCTGAAGAAAAGCAAAAAAAGCATCTATCCTGTTTCTTCCCAGAGATACAAACTGATTTCCAGAACCATTTGCTAGGGATGGGGCAAAAGGAAAACTCTCTAGGGGAAGAGAAGAGGAGGGGTACAAAAGAACAGGAACAAGTGCACTGTGGCTATGACACAGCAGGTGGAGGGTGTGCACAGAGGTTTGTGCCTCTGGTTTGTTACAGAGGCTTGTGCCTCTAGAGGGCACAGCTGCATCCGCACCTCTGCTCTCCAACCAGGCCCCTGCATGTGCTTACTCCCTGGGAGCTATTCCACTACCTTTTCCTGCCCTATGCTCTGGGTGATGACAATGATGATGATGCCGGTACCAAAGAAGACACTGCAGCAAACCAGTCCCACTTCCACAGTGTGACCAACCACGTCCACTTACTCTGGGCCAGCCAACCATGTCTGAGAAGTAGGAGGCCTGGACTATGCTGCTCCCACTTCAGCTCCCCTATGGAATCGGAAGGAAAGCTGCAAGCACTCCTTCACCCCTATTTCAGTATCTCTACATAGTATCCCCTGGATCCTAACAACTAAGAGCCAATTATTCTGTGAGTCAGCATGTTCTCTTCCCCTTTCCTATTTCCAACCATCAGGACAACTGAAACCGCTCACTCAAGGGCTTTGTTTGAGTATTGGGGTTTCAGAGCTGGGTCCCAAAGGTATCTCTGCCTCCAACACCCTCTGCCCCGACCTTGAGCCCACCCTCACCAGCAGCAACACGGGAAGAGACTGGAAGACAGCAGCCCTGGGCCCTGCCCAGGTTACTCACAGGGAGGTTTAGCTTGACGGCGTCCACAGGCTGCTGGAAAGGCCACGCAAACTGGTGTTTCCATAGTGTCTTGAGCACCACTTTGAGCAGATATTGCAGTTGGTTCGTCTGCCTCTTGGGCTTGTTGGGGTTGGAGGTCTCTGGGGGCGGGGGATTGGTGCTGGCTGCGTTGGCTTGCTGGGGTTGGGCCTGGGCCTGCGTTGTAGACATTTGGGTAGTTTCTAGTCCATCCCCCATTACTGGCAGATTTCTCAATCTCGTCCCAGGGCCGCTCTCCGCAGACATGCTACTGATCCCATCACATTCTTCACTGGGAACTCTACAAGGGAAGAGAAAAGCCTTCATCAGAAACCAGGCATTCAGATGGGCACCACTCAGAGTAACACATGGCTGTGGCCTCCAAGGGCTGAGCTCCTCTAGTGGAAAGTGGTCAAGCTAACCAGAGAGTCACTCCATGCACTGACCAAAAGGGCCCCGTATCTGCTCTCCTCAAAGATGTATCCGACAGCAGGGAAGAGGGATCAAGCACCAACGGGGAAGGGCATGAGGGACACAGGGCTCAGAGAAAGGAACTGACCAGGTACAGGCAAGGGCTGTGGACACATACTGAATCCACACAAAAAGGGACAGAAAAAACAACAAACCAGGTTTTCAAGACGACTGAGAGTTTTTAAGGGACACCACCTGTGTGGGAGAGAGGACAATTTGCAAGCGCCCAAATATATCCTTTACATCAAAATTCTTTGCACCTGTGGCTCATGAAACATCCGGAAAAGTCAGTAATTCTGTTTGGTGACTGGGGACAGGAAGGGAGAGTGGCCCACCTAGCCCACTGCTAGGACCCCAGGGTGAAGCCTCACACTCACCAAGAACACTTCCTTTGTGACTGAAAATAATGCGTATTTGCTGATTCAAGAAATCCAACAAGGTAACTGCTGATAACCTAAAAATGAATCCACACTCCACCTACCACTTTATTAACTAAGTTTTCAAAGCTTATTTAGAGAGCTATAAAAAAAGGGCACCTCTTGTGACCTGCACAATGGGTGCAAGACCCTCAGCTCAATGCCTGTGTCAGCACTCCATCCTGTGCCCTTCCCTCACATGAATGACCCCTGCTTCGGGCCATGCCAACAACACAAATCCTGTCATGAGCATCCTCGCAATGGCAACTCTGTGCACCTGGTCCAGTTACTCTAACGAAACCACAGATCCCGGGTACATGTTGTTACTGCCAAACTGCCCTCCAGAAACACACTAACCCACCCCTTACTTGCAGTGCTGAGAGTTCCCACACTCTATTAATGAGAAGAAACATCTGTTCAAACATGTACTATTTGGCATTCTTTCTGTCTACCATTTTTCTGACACTTTTCTACTGGCAAGAAAAAGGAAGTTTCACCTTTAAGCCCTGTCCCTGAAATAAGAACAACTTTGTAATCTAGGAACTGCCTGTATGTAATAAGCATCTCTAGTAATAAACCCAGGAGTTCAGTGGGGGTAAGAAAACCTCTCTGGCTGGGGAAGTCAGACTGATTTTACAACCACACTCTGGTAGGCAAAGGGGACGAAAAACGACAGGACAAGTTCACTGGCTCTGTCATGGCTTTCTTTCTGGAACATACCACACACTAGGCACTCTGACTGCTCAAGAATTCCTTTATAATTCAAACCAAGTGTAATTTTTTTTAAAAAAAGATGTTATTTAGGGGCGCCTGGGTGGCTCAGTGGGTTAAGCCTCTGCCTTTGGCTCGGGTCATGATCTCAGGGTCGTGGGATCAAGTCCCACGTCGGGCTCTCTCCTCGGCAGGGAGCCTGCTTCCTCCTCTCTCTCTGCCTACTTATGATCTCTGTCAAATAAATAAGTAAAATCCTTTTAGAAAAGTAAAGATTTTATTTATTTGACAGATCACAAGTAGGCGGGGAAGGAGGGGGGGTAGAAGCAGGCTCCCTGCTGAGCAGAGCGCCTGACGTGGTGCTCGATCCCAGGACCTTGAGATCATGACCCGAGCGGAAGGCAGAGGCTTAACCCACTGAGCCACCCGGGTGCCCCCAAACCAAGTGTAATTTAAACCAAAGTCCCCACAAAGGTTTTTGTAAATTCAGTTCTGGCAAGTTACCAAATTTGAAAAGCATGAGGGGAAAGCTTGCTGTGTAAATATAACTCGGTGCTGACCTAGGGGGCTGTGGCAAGTTGGAACTCCTGGCCTGAGGCTGACGACACCCCCCCCCCCCCGCACCTATGTCCTAGTTGTAGCATGAGCCCAAGAACTGACGAAACTGACCTGGTCAAGGAGGCAGCATTCCTTCCAGGGTGCTCTGGCTGACTGCAAGTCTAGCTGTCAACTGGCTAGTGACCACGTGGAGAGGACACTGCTACAAGGGGAAGGCTGCTACAGAGAGAGGACCCAGGCAGAAACAGCCCAAAGCCATCACATGGAAGACCCTGAATCTTACAGACTCAGTCTGAGAACTGAATCCATGTTTGCTTTTTTTTTCTTTAAGATTTTATTTATCCATTTGACAGACAGAGATCACAAGCAGGCAGAGAGGCAGGCAGAGAGAGAGGAGGAAGCAGGCTCCCTGCTGAGCAGAGAGGCCGATGCAGGGCTCCAAGCAGGGCTCGATGCCATTGATGCGGGGCTCGATCCCAGGACCCTGGGATCATGACCTGAGCCAAAGGCAGAGGCTTTAACCCACTGAGCCACCCAAGCGCTCCTCCATGTTTGCTTTAAGAGGAAAGACTGTTCTTTATTCTTTTTCACCAAACAAGTAAGAGATCTATGAATGGCTTTTGCTTTTTCACAGACTGGATGACAAACACTCAAAACCCAAAACTAGGTAATTCACTAATCATTTATAGCTCACAGGAGGGACGACACTGTGGAGAAACACTAGTGCTATTATCCAAGGCCCTGGCAGGCAGATATGTTTTAGCAGGGCAACGTAGAGGAGTCTAGGTGTGGCCGTTAGCATCCAATGCTAAATTTAAGTATTAATGAGGTGTCCAAAACACCACGTGAGTATTTTAGTCTGTGCCCTCTCAGGGTCCTCCAGAGATTCGAGAAGGGGAGGGAGGCTCCTATGGCAACCTCTATCATGGGTGTACTCTACTGGGAGAACACTAGCCCAGGAAGAGCACTTACAGGTACGAGTAGGGGGGCTTTGCAGATATGAAGCCATTTCCTGGTACCTCTCGCATGGTGCTAAAGATGGGGAAGGAACACCCAGAGCTGAAACCAGTCATCTGGCATCAGAGCATGAGGGGGCACTGGAGATGGGGAACTGGGCAGCAGCCTGCAGAGCACTCATAAGAGTGGTGCTCCAGGAACTCAGGACAAGAGAAGGGCATTTCCCCAAATGAACTTCATTTGAAGATGGGGAATACTGTGCACTATAATAGTTTCCAAAGGCAGATGTAACTGGATAGGCCTGCTCCAGACTTTGGGGACTTCGGCCAGAACTAATGGCCATGTGGTCCTGGAAAGAAGTGCTTGGGCATGAATCAAGGCAAGACAGAGGCACCACTGATGGGAGGGAGGCACATGAGAGGTGCATGAGGTGAGCCCAGCTGGCAGCTAAGAAAGGACAGGATGGGAGCCAGGGGCCAGTGAGCTGAGTAAATGCACCCCAATGGGAGCAGGAAGAAGGCCACATACAGATCGAGGGAGGGGAAGCACCCAAAGGATGGGATAAGGTGTGGAACCATCAGAAAGAGCCTGCTCAAAGGCGAGAACAGAGGGAAGAGAGACCAAGGGGCCAGGATGAATCACACGTCATTGAGCAGGACATGAGGAGAAGGGAGGAAGCATCCCAGAAGCTGCATTCGGCCATGCATGGAAGCCTTCAAAAAGTGTGCCTTCATTGCTGAGGTGAGCAGCAAGAAAGACAGAAGAGGGTTTTGCCAACCTCTGAGCTTTAATCAATAAAGAGGGCACCTCAATCCCAGAGAGGCAAGGTCTACAGCCACCTCAGAGTGACATGCAGGGGCTCCCATGGGGCTGCGGGAGGGTTCACAGGGCAGGCTTTAGGTGGATGGCATTTAATCACCTGGCGTGTGTTCCCCAGCTTTCATTTCATTCATTCCAGCACTGACAAGGAGAGTCCCCATCTGATGCCAGTGTAAAAGGCTGTGCACAGAGGTGCACCATATCATCATCCACATAGACTTTAACAATGCTGTTTTGTTCTCACGATGTTTAATTTTATTGAAACCCATGTGTGGCTTCTGATTTAGTTTCCTTTCAAAACAAAAGCACTATAAACAAAACAGTAAATAGGTTAAAAAAAAAAAAAGAAACCACCACCAAATACCTTCTCTCTGGAGGGGAGCCAGCCAAGACCGACTGCAGGCTCCAGGTGGAGAAGCCAGTGGATCAGGAAAGTTTGCAGGAAACTGGGGGGAGGGAGGACGGGAACCCATGCTTTGGAGGACTTTGGAGCACTCCCTCAAAAATCCTCCACAGGTTAAGTGCATGGGAGTAATCATTTACTGGGCAACTACAGAAAATGGAGTGGGGCCAGTGAGGCAGGAAGGGGAAACAGAGGGAAGAATGACATGGACAATGTGCCAGCTGGCCAGGATCCTTTGTATGGTGGCCATGGACCAGGCACACAGAGATACAGGACTTGAATGCTTGGATAACAAGTTATCAATAGGGAGGCAGCATCACAGAGAAGAAAATATGTCAGTGGGGCTTTTAAGGAGTCCTGGAGTCAGCTAGGAGAGAGTCTCCACGCAGTAGGACCAAAATGTCCAAAGGAATAAAAGGGAACAAGTGTAAATGTGGCCCCATCATGAAGGGAGGCTGGATGCACTGAAGTGAGCCCTGGAGGGAGGGTGGCATTAAGTGAGGATAAAGAGTGATACGCAGTTTGGTTTCCGTTCTTCAATTTCTCCTAGAAAGCAATGTGAGAATTACACAGCCAACCACATGCCAGGTAAGCTGCAGCAGGCAAGGGGCAGGAGCAGCACCATCCTGGGGAGACATTCTGGACCCAGGGCAGTGGAGGAACCCTGTCAGCCACAAGGACACATGTCAGGGGGCCAAGTGCATCCCACTGGAAGGAAGCAGTCCCACACATTTTCCATTAAGCAATGACATTCTGGAAATCTTCAAGCAATGTCCTGGAGGCAAGATGAAGTCAAGGTAACGGACTTCTGGAACTTGTGGGATGCGCTGTAGCCTTTTTTTCTTTCCAAACGGACTCTCAGTGAGGCCAAGGGATAGAGGGCTCTGTAAATAACCACTTTACTTCACCTTCAAGCCAGGCCCAGATGGGCCCTTGAGCCAAGGAAGGTGTATTTTTTTGTTCACCAGATGAACAGAGCTTTTGCTACAGAAAGCCTGACCCTAAACTTTGCCTCATCTCTGTGGTTTAAACTACTACTTTCACCACAAAAGCCAAAACATCCTTCCCTAGCCAGAGCTCTCACATTTGATATACAGTAGTATTTAAATCCTCAAAACAACTCTGAGATTGCTTCTGGTCTTATCTCCATTTTAAAGATGACAAAACTGAGGTACAGAAAAGTAACTTATCCAGGAAGCAGAAAGATCAGGCCTAAGCAGCCACCGTGGCCCAGAGTCTAACACGACCCCTGGGAAATTTCAGCTGGACTTGGAACCAAGAAGTCCCCATTTACGAGATGAACATTCAACCCCAGAAGGGTCCAGTGCAAATGGTTGGGACAGACAGGCCCATCTTAAGTAACGTGAAACATTAAGCGTAAGACCCACACACCTTTAACGACCGAGGTCAATTTCACAAGGAAAGAAGATGCCAGAGTTCAAATGGAAGGCATGATAACAGTTTAACAGATCAGACAGACCTGGGAGACACAAGTACCTGGAAGTTTCTTTGAGGAGGCTGTGAAGACAACCAATGACAGGTAACATCCATGACCCCAATGTGAGGGATCATCATGAAATCCCTGGGATGTCCTGTTCCGCACTCAGGGGCCTCAAGAGCACCCACACATTGAGAGGCCATGCCCAGACAACCTCCATCTTGCAGCTCAGCCCTCAGAACTGCAGGCAAGTAAAATCCTTATGAAACTTCCAGAAGCCACTCACCTGCAACACAGCAAAGAACATGAGGGAAACCAAAAAGACTCTTGGTCTGTTGTGGGCCAAGAACTAGAGGCACCAGCAAGCAGCTCTATGTGAGAGCCAGGGTGACTTCTCTGACACAAATATCCAACAAGGCTGCCACCTTAAATTCTTTCCACAGCAGTCACTTCCACCCTACAGTGCCCCCAGACCACAGCATCAACACTCAGCACAGAGGCCACAGTGGGCCCCCTTCCCTGTGACCTTCGGGCCTTTCATTTGCTGCACCTGGTGCTTCCCTGATCTTCTTAGAGTAGCTTTCCCTGTGGGCCCCATGAGCACAGACAGGGGAGCCCGAGGGCAGGGCCATCTTTATGTCATTCTTCTTCTCCCGATACCTACCAAGTGCTCAGTGCATGATTCAGGTACGGAAGACACCCTACACTGACCACACGTGAATGTCACCCTGAGGATTCTATTCTAGATCAATCTTGAAGCTTTGGAAAAGGAAAGCAGCTCATGCTCTCACACAGAAAAATGTGGCGGCTGCCAGACTCTCATTTGCTCAGCCAATGCATCCCGTGTCAATTATGTGCCAGGCCCAGGACTCTGTGGTCAACATGACATTCTTCCAGTGATTAAGCAATACTCGGGCAAGTACGGTAAGGGAAAGGGCTGGGCTGCTCTGGCCAAGGACAGGAAGGGTGTGCGCTCATGTGTTGGGTGACGTAGAGATGGACAGAAAGGGACCAGGCTTGTAAAAGAAGGTAGGACCAATGCAAGAACACAGGCACAGGTTTGGAGGCAGGAGAGATACCAGCACATTTGAGGAGCTGACTTGGTTGGGGCACGGGGTGGGGGGCGCGGGTAGGAGGCAAAGCACAAGGACCATGTAACCACACTGGGCTTTTGTATTTCATGTGTCCTTGACTCAAAGTAGAGAATATAGTGGGAGGACCAAAGATGGGGTCGTGCTTGGATAGAGCATGGGGGACAGATTCCAGGGTCATTCAGAACATGTAGATACTATAGGAATCCCCTGCCTGATATATATTTTTTAAAAGATTTTATTTATTTATTTGAGAGAGAGACTGAGAGAGAGCATGAGAGAGGAGAAGATCAGAGGGAGAAGCAGACTCTCCGAGGAGCTGGGAGGCCTCAGGACTCGATCCTGGTACTCCAGGATTATGACCTTAGTCGAGGACAGTTGCTTGACCAACTGAGCTACCCAGGTGCCCCTGGTATTTTTTTAACTATACCTACACCAATGCAGTTTACTGATGCAAAAGATAGAGAACCCAAGAGAGGACTGCACAGGGACAGGGTAAATCAACGGTTCAGCACCAAGGCTAAATTAGGGGGAAACGAGCTGAATGCTGAGAAACTCATAAGCCTACCTGCACATGTAAGTAGACATCATCTTCAAGCAAAGTTCTGAGCCTAAAAGATCTTAAAATGCTGTCTGTTTTAATACTGACCTGTGGCCAAGAAGCAGGAGCCACCATTCACTGTACTGCATTAGTTGAAGGACAAGGGACAGGAAGAGAATTTCACCTATTGTTTCCAATCCAAAGAAGGCTGCATGATTCAACTGGGTGTCCTATTCCTGGACCTATTCCCAACTAATATCCTATAACAATTTTCCAATTTAAGGAAAAAGAAAAAGATGAAGAGAGATTAGACAGTTAGTGCCCTGGTCCCCAAAATGAGTGCCAAAGGTGTCATGATACTCAGAGGGGTACTATAGGAACTACACGTACAAGGCAATCGATAATTTCAATATTAGATTGCATTATATGCCTTCTGACAATGTCACATCTTGCAAAGCTTGGCATTCAGAAAACGCTGTAATGAAAATCAAATACCACAGGTGTGCCTGGGTGATTACAGTCGGTTAAGCATCCGACTCTTGATTTAGGCTCAGGTCATGATCTCAGAGTTGTGGGACTGAGCACCAGGTTGGGCTCTGTGCTCAGTGCAGAGTCTGCTTAAGACACTCTCTCTCTCTCTGCCCCTCCTTACTGCTCTCTCTCTAAAAGTAAATAATATCTTTTTATTCTTTTTTTTTAAACATTTTATTTGACAGACAGAGATCACAAGTAGTCAGAGAGACAGGCAGAGAGAGAGGAGGAAGCAGGCCCCATGCAGAGCAAAGAGCCCGATGCGGGGCTCGATCCCAGGACCCTGGGATCATCATGACCTGAGCCGAAGGCAGAGGCTTTAACCCACTGAGCCACCCAGGCGCCCCAAATATTATCTTTTTAAAAAAGCAAATACCAGGGTGCCTGGGTGGCTCAGTGGGTTGGGCCTCTGCCTTCGGCTCAGGTCATGATCTCAGGGGTCCTGGGACCTAGTCCCGCATCGGGCTCTCTGCTCAGCGGGGAGCCTGCTTCCCTCTCTCTCTCTCTGCCTACTTGTGATCTCTGTCAAATAAATAAATAAAATCTTTTTAAAAAATTTAATTCATAAAAAGTATTTTTTAAAAAAGTAAATAAAAAGCAAATACCATATAAAACCCGGTATGGAACAGGAAATGCAGGTGGCAGGTGTTGGAGCTGGTTCTAAGGCGTGAGCAGTTAAGCAGTGCCCAACAGGCACGCACATTCCATTAGGGAGTAACTGTGATTATGAAGGGTTATAATATTTTCCCTTTCAATTTACCTGTTTTATTTCTTCAAACAGCTGTACAGTTGTTGGGACATTAGTACTTATTCAGTTGTCTGTATCTAAACTGCCTAATGAAACCGTTCAGGATTTCCTTGGGCCTAAGAACATCATGAAAATCGGAGATGCTAACGATGCTGTGAACCAGAAGGTTTAGAAACTTCTGAGTTAATGAAAATAAAAATGCAAATTCTTTTCCTAAGTAAACCCCTGATTAAACATTCCTGCTTTCAGAAATACTATTTGCTAGTATCCCAACTCCTCTAAATAATCTGAGAAAATTTTGAGAGACAGCATTTAGCAGACAACATAACTATGTTTTTCAAATTAACAGCAAGTGTTGTTTCCTGGAGGTTAGGAGGTAAGACAGAAAGAAATAGGCATCGGTAGGCTTGGTTCTGGGACACTGAGGACAAACAAGAGAAAGAACATATACAACTGCCCAGAAAGAGGCTAATTTGGGGATATTTCTGTCCATCACAAGAGGCTGAGTAAACCCAAGGGCTGGGGATGACAGATTTTGTACTTGTAGTTCCAACTGAAGCCCTAGACTCTCAGGGGCCCACAAAGCCAAAGGACACTACCTCCACTTTGTCATGTTCACCCTCATGTGACACAGCACCTAGGCAGCAGGACACCAGGGAAAACAAGAGCAGTGCAGGTTAACTGGAAGGCCTTAAGAATTTTCCAATGAAATACTGTGACCAGCTTTGTGCAAGCCATCACCACACTCACCCGCACCAGGGCCTAGGCAAGCTTGCCAGTACGTACCTGCCATGATCTGGGCTGGTGCTCTCTGCTGGGCACTTGAGCTGTACCTGCTTAGCTAATCCTCACAGCAACCCTACAAGGCAAGTAAGTGCCAATATCATCTTCGTTCCTATGGTAACACAGGAGAGTGGATGGTGAGGCAGCTGGAGGTCACCTGGGGCTGCGTAGATCTCAAGAAATCTGCTCCACAGCTGCCCCTGCTCACCAATCACAGGGGCAGAGGCCCAGTCAACCAGCACCGCTGGGCCTGGCACGACTGGTTTGCCACAGGGGCACCCTACTTCCACATTCTGGCAGGTATTCATCAGCAGGCCTACACTGCCCTCTATAGAAGCAGCTGAATGCCACATGCCCCTCAGGCTGGCTCTCAAGTCAGATTTCCAGAAGTGGTTTTTCCAAAGAATTTCACCCCCCGAAACAAATCAGAGCCAAGATAACTCTCACAGCACCTGGCCATCTGTTTGTCAGTTTATAGTGTGACTCAGCCCACATCCTAGGTGAACTCTGAAACATACTTTCCTGCTGATGCCATGGGGACAGAGTTGAGAGGAACAGAGTCCAAGTTGTTATTTATGTTTTTGACAGAGTAAGGGCCACAAGGAGCTCTGCCTTGAACCTGTTTCCTGCCAAGCAAAATGTTAGCCAATGCCAGTTGACCATAATAGCCCCTCAAGAAATTACAAGTGCACAGTTACACACATTCTTCAGAGGAAGGCATCTCCCCAGCACTGCAAGGTTCTCCTATAAAGAATCACTTGTGGGGGTGGCGCCTGGGTGGCTCAGTGGGTTAAAGCCTCTGTCTTCGGCTCAGGTCATGATCTCTGGGTCCTGGGATGGAGCCCTGCATCGGGCTGTCTCCTCAGCAGGGAGCCTGCTTCCCACCCCTCTCTCCGACTACTTGTGATCTCTGTCAAATAAATAAATAAAAATCTTTAAAAAAAAAAAAAAAAAAAGAATCACTTGGAGTAAGTGCAAGATTCTACCCAGAGATAAAAAGAAGGGGTTGGATGGGGCCCCTGGGTGGCTCAGTGGGTTAAAGCCTCTGCCTTCGGCTCAGGTCATGATCCCAGGGTCCG